>CABHPP010124906.1:27128-40477 GCA_902168425.1 Peromyscus attwateri | reverse complement strand
ATATATATATATGCGTGTATATATATAAATATAAGAGTTTTAAGAGAAAATAGATGCAGTCCATCAGACTCTCCTAGTTTACTGAAAATCCCAGTTCTTAATGACAACAACATAATTCTTCATTTGTTTTCTCAATACACTTAAACATACGAAAACATTCAACCCTGCTGTGTGACATTTTTTAAGTATATTAAGTAGGAAATATATCAAAATGTTAATAGTAGTGGGATAAGAACAATGAAGGATTTTAATATTTTTCTTTTAAATTCATTTCTTGCTGTTTTGAAACAGGGTTTTCTGTCACTCAGGCTGGCCTGGAACTCCCATGTAGATGAAGATGCCTCTTCCACCTCCCAAGTGCTGGGAATGTAGGGATGTGCCACCCTGACTTCATAGCTCAAATTTCTATAGTATTGCTGATAATCAGAAAAGTAAAAAGAACAATAATAATCTCATTTAAAAGTTCCAGTTGGTTCACCAGCCTTCTGAACGAGCACAAACAAATCCTGGAAGTATACTGTGTAAGCCCTCAGCTTATGACTTCCAGATCCCGGCTGAGGACAGCATGGCCCCCAAGCCCAAAGTCATTACTTACATCTCTCACAGAGAGTGTTTCTTCTACTATGACTTCCATCTCTGCCCCAGGATGAATGTCACTCGCCAGAGCAAAAAACAGGAACAGCTATGAGCAATACAGAAGTGTGAAAATAATTTCCCCTGAATTGAAATATCCTACAGCCTGTTATTTATTTCCACACAAGTAGAGCTAAATGTCCATAGAGCATTAATACAAAGCTTAGTGGTGGGAGCAGAGTGCTTGCCCAGCATTCTTTCTTTTTTTTTTTTTTGGTTTTTTCGAGACAGGGTTTCTCTGTGTAGCTTTGCGCCTTTCCTGGAGCTCACTTGGAAGCCCAGGCTGGCCTCGAACTCACAGAGATCCGCCTGGCTCTGCCTCTCGAGTGCTGGGATTAAAGGCGTGCACCACCAATGCCCGGCTTTGCCCAGCATTCTTAAGGCCCGAGGTTTAACCCAATGTTGCAAAAACATGCAGTCAGGCAGACAAAACAAGCACCAAATTTTGTGAAAAAAAGATCATATTGAATAATTTCATGTTATCATTTATGTAACAATTCATTTTTCTGAAAGCACAAATACAATGCTACTCATGAGCACGGGATGCCTAACAAATGTCCCCATCATTTTAATCTACCTCACTTGTCACAGCTTGTCATGCCTGACACTTGCTAGCATTCCAAGGAAAGCGGACTGAAGGACAATGATTGGGAAAGTAATTAGATGGATCCAGGAGGGAGCCACAGGGAACAGGATCAAAGTCCAGGCTGCCCTGATTCAGGTAGTAATGAAGCTATGGCAATAACAGCTCTTTATCTAGGCAGTTTCTGGCAAGGGGTCCACTTTGTGGGCTGCTGAAAAGGACCAGGGTGAGGGAAGTCGGTATACAGCTATCACATCCCTGCAAGACTCACTTAAGCCCAGTCAGTGTTTATAACATCTACTTGTTCAAACTGGTGGCCCTTACACAGTCCCCCCAACCACAAAAGGAACCTCAGAAATATCCTTTGGAATAGTATTTTTGGTTTCAACAGGAAAATATTTACATAGTCTAATAATATAAAAATTTTAAGGAAATTTAAAAGTAACTTTTTACAGAAAAACAGCACTCCTGGAGCATTTAATGTATCAGTAACAAAATAAAGACTTTCTAGCAAGAAAGGGCAAACTCTCTTCTGCTGGGCTTTATTGTACCTGAGAGGAAGTTGGTGCTTTTCCCAGACAAAGTCCCAAGGAACTCCCCATCTTCACCTCTGCTTCCTCCAAAGTCCAAGCATCTGGTACTATGAGGATATTTGATAACCAAGTGAATATTTTGAATTCCTAACTCTCTTAGCAAAATGACATTATTTTCTTTGAAAACCTAAGAGGATCAAGGCTGGGCTGTAGCTTAGTAGGAGAATCTGTACTTATCCTGGGCGAGGCCCTTAGTTCCAGCCAGTACCATCACACCATTACTAGATTTTTATACATACTCTAAAGAACAGATTATTGGGAGAAAAAGGTGAGTTGTGCTTCATGTGAAAGTATCACATGTACAGGCGCTATGTTTAGTTTCCACATCCTACAGCAGTCTCATTATCTTGTACCACAATGCTAAGAAACATGATTCATACTTAACATAACTTGGCCAAAGACTTGTTTATATGCATTAAAAAGTCTGCATGATGGACTTGCTTCATCCACATTTAAAGCTGTGAGAGGGAGCACCATCAGTCATTAGATTATCTATGGCTGAATCAGGTCTGATGACAAGAGGTGTCAAGAAACAGAGACTATTCATAACCGGTGTCACAATGGACTAAACAAACAGAGACTAAGAAGTCAAGTTATGAAGAGCCTTAGACGACACCATGACCACAGCAAGGACTGCAGCATCAGAAAGAGCTTTCCTTAAGAAAACAGAAACGGTGTAAGGCTTTCTGTAACAAATAAGATGCCTGGATGGAAATATGTCCATAAGTCAGTTTCCCAAAGGTAACTTAGGAATGTGAGATACTGAAGCCATTATTTACTGTCCACATGTTCTGAACGAGAACCTGCTAGTCTTTGAAAGATGCCAAGATTTACCTGGACAAAGAAGCTTCCCGTTTCTATCAATGGGTCTCAAACAGCTGTTCTCAGCTGTGAATGAAAAGAAGGTGGTTAATTACTAAACAAAGAGCTCCAAAGCAATACTTCACTATATTAATTACAGGAAGTACAATAAGCAAGCCCCCAGCCCCCAAAAGCAAAACTCTGGATGAACACAGTGGCTCTATACTGTGTCTGTAATCTCAGTGCTCACTCAGGAGGCCAAGGAAGAAGGGTCATGTATTCAAGGCCAGCTTTGGTGGCTATCCTTCACTTTGCAGTCATGCAGAACTATATAAACAGCTGAAATGGTTCAGTGGGAAAATCACAACTAGCCAATGACTTTAGCATGTTTCCCCCCAAATATTACAAATACTAAGGTTACACAGATATTAGGAAAAGAAAAAAAGTGAAATGAATACATATGCATTTAAAACACTAGAAACAGCCGAATATTTATGTCTTGCAGAACACTGATCTAAAGCAGGGTATGATGGTACGCACCCTGCTATAAGCATTTGGAACTACTGCTAAAAATCTGGTCAGCTTGCTCCACATAGTGAATTCCAGGCCAGCCAGGGCTACACAGCGAGACCTTGTCTCCAAAACAAAAACAAGGAAATAGGTCCAGAATGTGGACAAGGACTCTCTTCCACTTCCAGGACAGCTGGTGGTGAGGCATGAGCAGCTTTCCTGCTCCTTGGCAAGTGCTCGTACTTCGGAGTTGAGCTCAGCTCCCAGGACTCTATTTCTGTGTTTAATGTCAGGAGACATCTCGGAGAGCTCTTTCAGTCTGAAGTCTTTCTCCAACATCACTTCCCCTGGGCTATTTTTGCACTTCTTGTCACAACTACCATCCTCACTTAGGTCACTGAGTTTGCCTTCAGCAAGTTCCTCTGCTGCATGTCTGGAGCCTCCTGAGTGACAGCTATGTCACCATTCCTGTGGACAGCAGCTGCTTCTATACTGTGACTTCAGTTTCTTTGGATGCTTTCTTTCATGATCCATTTTTGTATGGTGTCAGGTAGGCTTATAGCCGGGAGAAGAGGCAGCAGAACTACACACACTTTGCTTTCTGTGTGCGGAAATGCATGAGACATGCACTAGCCAATCACCACTGGACTTGAAGGAAGGGATGTGACTGGTCTCATCTGCGCACCGAAGAGTAGTAACTATGGACATGCTTTAGTCAAAGACGCACTGAAGTCTGAACTATTTAACTGAAATTCAAGCAAACTGCAAGTGTGCAAAGCAGAGCACCTGCATTTCAAATATACTTAGCAAACGGATGAGGCCAGCATGTGCTGCTGAGGATGCAGACTCCTGATCTCAGGGAAGGAGCACATTAAGTTTTCAGTCCAAAATGAATTCTTACAAAGCCAAGCATGAACTTGGAAGGAAGGAGTGTCAAGATTTCTCAATGGGCAAGAATGGCACAAGCTTAAAATGATCTAACTTTATTAGAGTGAAACAGACTTTCTTCCTGAGACTCCAGTGTTCTGTCTCGTATATTATGCTGTTATGAAGCTGGCATACATTTTAAGTACACATTTCTTGTTTAAGAAGTAGATAAAAGTACTTCCCTAATTTAAAAAGTAGCTTTTAAATACTGTGTTTTCAAAATCATTTGTTTTAGTCCCAGCTGGGTATGATACTGCATGCCAGCTACTTGGCCTACTACTGCAGGAGGAGCCCAGAAGTACAAGGTGAGGCAGGGCAACATAGCAAGACAACCTCTTACCTCAGTTATAAACAAAGAAAACCAACTTTCTTTTTCCCTCAACAAGTCTTTTCTGTGTATTCTGTGCCAGGGCACTGGGCTAGAAGCTATGGTACAGAGGTAAGCCTGACAGCATGGCCTCTGCCCTCACATAGCCTCATCTAATGGGAGGTGAACGGCAATGGCACAAATCAAAAGGCAGTTTGCAGAGTCCAGAGTGTTATGAGTAAAGGCAGAAGACTCCATGGTCAGAACAACAGAGAATGTGTAAGTTAAGAGCAAAGGAATGCTCAAGCTAGAAGATAGAGTGCAAAGGCAAGAAAGTTCAGAGAACGGAGCATGGAGAGTCTCCAGGGAGACGAGAGCTTGTGCAAGGGACTCACAAAGGCAGTCTGCAGTTTGCTGTGCATAAGCAGAGTGCTGGCAATGAGGTCATAGATAGGCAGGCCCTTTCTGAAAGACCCACAGATAGACAGCTTTAGGAGAGTGGAAAAGCAGAAGGCGTCTGGACAGAGGGCAGGATCTAGCTCCTAAAGTGGAGAGGATCCCTTGCTGCTCGAGACATGGTGTGGAGGGAGGACAGGTGTCGAGAGGGGAGAATTAGTCACTGGGCACAGTGTCGAGCCAGTGTTCTTTATAAACCATATGCCTTTGATAAACTCGACTGATGTATTTTTTCTTAGAGTAATACATATCCAGTCTAAGAGACAGGGTTTCTCTGTGTGGCCCTGGCTGTCCTGGAACTCACTCTATAGACCAGGCTGGCCTCGAACTCAGATCCTCCTGCCTCTGCCTCCCCAGTGCTGGGATTAAAGGTGTGCACCACCACCACTCTCATTTATGTTTCTATAAGGTTGTATGTTTTACCTTTCTCCAGTAAATATCTAGGAATATAATTGGTAAGTAAATGTTTACATTTAAACAAACCAAACAAAAACCAAATCTAAGTTTTCCAAGGAGAATATAGCACTTCCTAGTCCCTGCACACAGCAACTCCACAGTTGGTTTTCTTGGGATTGGATGTTTACCTAGGTGAAGGTGCGGTGACTTCCCTCTAGTGGCTCCTGACACTATTCTTCCCTCACAGGCAGGCCTTCCTAATTTGGGCTGGGATATCTTCTGTCTGGGTTACAAGTACTTTCTGTAAACTCTATCCAAGTCTAAACTCGTGTTTTTATAAGTTTTTCTCCTAGTTTGTAGCTTGCTTTTTCAAATGTCCTTTGAAGAGAACTTGTCATGACTACTCTGGGTAATTTACCTTTCTTTTTTTCTTTTTTTTTTTTTTTTTAATATTCTTTCATGGTTTGAGTGTGCTTAAAAAAAAAAAAAATCCTTTCCATATAGTAAAGTCACCAAGATTTTCTCCAAGAAATTTTATTCTTTTTAGTTTTAGCATTTAGTTCTATATTGATTTTAAGTTAATATTTTATAAGATGGAGGGTAAAGATGAAGTCCATTATCTGCACATATAGAAGTCAAATGATCCATAACTTGTCTATGGTACACTGGCTTCTTCTTGAAAGCCTTAAAGTCTTAAAGGTGCAAAAATTATTCTTTGTCCATTGTACATAAAAGTAGGTTACACACATCTACATGCTCTATGCTTCTTCCCAGATACCACCAGGCGGGACAAAGAGGAAGTCTTGAAGCCATACACAGTAACACTTCCTCAAAGCTGTCCTGGCTACTTGAAGGCTTTTGTTGTTGCTGCAGTTTTTGAGACAATGTCTCACTATGAAGCCCTGGCTGGTTTGGAACTTGCTATAGGTAGATCAGGTTGACCATGCATTCACAGAGATCTGCCTGCCTCTGTCTCCCAAGTGCTGAGACTAACCATACCTGGTTACTTTCAATTCTTTATATTTCCATGCAAATTTTAGAATGGCATTATGGTTTTGAGTGACAACACACTGACTCTAGAGAGATAAGCTCTTCACAATAGTGTGTCTTTGGATTCGTGAATGTGGCACACTGTTCCAGTTACTCCCATTTTTCTTTAGTTTCCTCTGCACATTTTCTAGTCCTCATGGTATAGATTCTACATATATCTTTCCAAACACATCTTTGATACTTTATGACATTATTACTGTTTTCTGGTAAGCACACCAGGGCAAACACTTGCAATTCTAATACTTAGGAGGCTGAGATAGGAGGATTTTGAGTTCCAGGTCATCTTAAGCTATGTAGTAAGACCCTATCCAAAACAAAACAAAACAAAACAAAACAAAACCCAGATAAATAAATGCAGTTTTCTCCATTTTAATGTCCATTTTGTTTTTTGCTGTTGACAGATAAAAGTTTAATGGATTCCTGTATATTGATTTTTGAATTCTTGCATTTAATGAGATACCCATTTATATTCACTAAAATGACAATGAGAAGGGACCATCACAAACATTAGCAAGGATCTGGAGAAACTGCAATCCTGACACACTACTAATGTTCTGAAAATTAGTTAAACTAATTTACTAATGGTAAATACTTCAGCCACTTTGGAAATTGTATGGCAGTTTCTAATAAAAATAAACATAAATTTGCCAGATGACTCGCAGTATTATAATGTTCTAAGTCTAACCAAGAGCCTTGAAAGCACATGTCTACATTCACATCCAAGTGTGTACAACAGCACTACTCCAAAAGGCTAATGAAATGTGAACATTCTACAACTGAATGGCAGTCAGAACTAAAAGGGGATAAAGTGTTGGAAAGTTCTAACTAATGGACAGACTTCAAAGACTAGTGTGCTAAGCAAGAAGCCAGACACAAAAGTCTATGAACCATGTGGCTCCATTTATATGAAATGTTCAGAGAATGAACTGACAGAGACAGACAGCCCATGGATGTTTCTGGAGCGATAGAGATGTTCTAAAACTGGACTGTGATCTTCTATAGCCATACATTCCTTACTGTCACTAAATTACACACTCAAGTTGAATGGATTTTTTTGATATCTACATTGTATCTCAATGAAGCCATTAAAATCTAACTCTGAATGAGCAGTGAAGTTGTAGACTTCCCACTATAAAATTTATAGAAACATAAAAGTAGACCTAAGTATATAATATATAGTACATTCTGAATACATTTGAGTCAGGTATCTCATTGTCTTGGGGAGAAAGGGATAAGTTTGAGAAGGACACAGAAAACTTTTTATGGTTCAATTAAAAACAAACACATGAAAAAATATTAACATTTGTCCATTTTGGGTGGTAGGTATGAGAGATTTCCTTACTTTTTGTACTCTTCCATATTTTTCAATAAAAAAATTAAATTAAGCTAAAAACCAAAAAGCAAATAGAAATGATTACCTAGTTCCTTCATTAATTTTAATTCCTTTATGGCTTTAATTCGAATATCAAACACCACCTAAAATAGAGAAATAAACTAATGACTGTGTATAGGTTCAATGGATGGAGATGAAAATGAAGATTACCGGTGTGTACACGCAGAGATCATTTGACATATTACCTGACATTTGTTTTTGTCTGCAGAGTTTTTAGCCACCCTGACATCATTCTGTAAGACTGAAAGCAAAAGCTCAGGAGAGATCCTAACTGTCTTCACCAAACTGATGGTAATGGGGACAAAAGGATACCATGGGAAATGACAGAAACAGGTCTCACTGGAAAGCAATCAGCTGACGACCACTCACCTGTAAAAGTCAAGGAAAGAATAGTGGACAGGCCCATTCCTCACAGTGGGGACAATGGACCTGGGCCCCCGGAACAGAGGATAAAAGTGCATAACAGCAATCCAAGATGACTATGGCTTCCACTTAAGTGACTTTTAGATTCTTTTCTTTTTAGCTCACTTTAGGGCAATATCCCCTAGGGATCAAATGCTGGTAAAACTTAGAGGTGAAAGTGATGTCAGAGAGCATACACCTGGTCCTCCACCAGAACCCACATGGTGCCGAGCAGCAGCAGACTCAAGTGACAAAGGGCATCCCCAGCACTTTCCACTTAGGATCAGGTACTAGTGTGCACTGGTCCTATACTGTTCTTCTAAGACAACCAACGAGTATAATGCTCCTTAAGAAATTGTAACGTCAAGGATCGAAAAGATGGCTCCAGGGAGACAGTTTCTGCTGCCAAGCCTAATGACCTGAGTTTGATCCTTGGAACCTGCATAGTGGAGAGAGAGAGAACCAACTTCCAGGCTGTTCTCTGACCTCCACATGCACGCCTGTTCCCACAAATAAACAAATGTAAAGGAAAAAATTTAAAGAAATTATAAATGGTATAAAAGAAAACAACTTAGTTTAATTTGCTATAGAAAAAAATCATTAATAAGCTAGTAACAAGAAAATATAAAAAGATGTTTCCTAACCAGGTATGGCAACACATGGCTTTAATCTCAGCACTCAGGAGACAGAGGCAGGTAGATCTCTGCGAGTTTAAGGCCAGCCTGGTCTATATAGGAAGTTCTAGAACTACATAGAGAGACTGTCTCAAAAACCCAAACACTGCCCACCCCCCCCCAAAAAAAAGAAAGAAAAAAAATTATCTGAGATTATTTTTAAGAAAATTAGAATTATAGTCTTCAAATGGAGCTGGAGGAATTCCTTCTAAGGGCAGTTGGTAGGGAACAGTATATATATTGAAAGAGTAATTTAGGATAAAAGCAAAAACTTGGCAACACAAAAACCAAAATAACAAATATACATCTGCACATGCACATGTGCACTTTACACAATGCAGAGAAGATCCTTGATAACAGATCTTCGTGTTTATAAAATCCAGAGGACTCCATGAGCCACCAATGAGTCCCACATTCTAGTTGTAGACTTCTAGGGTTAGGAGTGTAAAAGAGCACAAACTGCTTTGAAACAGGCCACTGGCTGATGTAAGTAAATAAGCACTAATAAAGGCAGTTAGACTTCAGGTGTCTATTGACACCGCTGTTCTGAAAGACTGCTCTGTTTTATAAATATAAATTCTGTTGCCAGACACTGCCAGCCAGGCTAATGGCCATCTACTCACTGTGTGCACGGTCGCGGCTATCTGAACCTGCTCCTCTTCAGATTCTAACTGGCACAAGTTTTTCACTTGGAGCCAGTTCAGCTCATCCACACTGGAGGTCCATCTCCCTTGTCTGGGCAACAGACTGTAAGTAAAGAAGGACATTGAAAGAATGAGTCCTTCCACTTTACGTGGGCATCACTATTCTAAACCGGGCATGTATCTCTTAAAGTGACTAAAGAAAAGGGACCACACTCTACTGACTTGCTGTCACAAAACCAACTACCTTTTTAGGGTAAGCCCAAGTTAAATAATTGGTGCTTGTTTTCAAGGAGATTTTTTTTTTTTTTTTTTTTTTTTTTTTTTTTTTTTTTTTTTTTTGAGATAAGGTCTTATGCAGCCCAGGCTGACCTTCAACTCACCATGTAGCCAAGACTGGCCTAAAACTCCCAAGTGCTGGGATGACAGACATGTACTACTACATGTAGTACTACACCCGGCTTCAAGGGACACGTCTAAAAAGGAATGGTCAATTGCTGTCTGCCTGCACAGGAATCACTAAGGTGGCTTTAGAAGATTATTAAAGCCTACCCATTGGGATCTGAATTTAACAGCAGGGCAGCTGTGTACACATGTGCAGATCTACAGTGCAACAAAAGTGTCATACTTATGTAGTCATATACATCATATATCTGGTATTTCACTGAAGAGTTATTTTGTTTTGTTTTGTTTTAGACATGGTTTCTCTGAGTAGCCCTGGCTGTCTTCGAACTTGGAGATCTGCCTGCCTCTGCCTCCCAAGCACTGGGATTAAAGGCATATGCCACCACTGCCCAGTGAGTTTTGTTTTTATGTTACCAACTGGCAGTAAAGTATCTTAGCCTAACAAAACCTTCTTAAGGACAGAAGGAAAATATGGGCTAGCAGAAGGCCTTTTGGGGAATGTAGTGGTTTGAATGAGAATGGCCCCTATAGGTGGAAATGTTTGGGAAGGATTAGGGAGTTTGGCCTTGTTAGAGGAAGTGCGTCACTGGGGACAGGTCTGAGATTGTAAAAGCCCACACGGTTCCCAGTCTCAGTCTCTCTGTCTGCCTCCTTGTGGATAAGATTGTAAGCTGTCAGCTGCTGCTCCAGGGTCATGCCTGCCTATCTGCCATGCCGGTCATGGACTCTAACTCTCTGGAACCATGAACCTCAAATTAAGCACTTTCTTTTATAAGTTGCCTTGGCCATGGTACCTTATCACCCCCAACACATTTCTATGTATTATTTCAGTTATTGCATTCTGATACCCTACCTCAGAAGATAAAACAGAGTTTTAGAAGATATTTTCTGAAGACTATCTCACAGTAGTGGACAACTGTAGGAGGAGGAGGATGGCAAAGATGTCACTACATTTAGCACTTGCTATGTGTGACCACTTAACTCTAAACAGGTACTAGTAATCACATCATCTTATGGAAGAAACTGAGCAGAGAGGTGAGATTAACTTGTCTAAGCTCACATTGTTGGTCACACATCAAACTGGGAAATAATCCAGGCAGCTGGCTGAGTACTAGTCCTTATCACTGGGTCATACCACCTCACTCAGGAACAGTTGGGCAAATGATGATGCCCACATCCATTAGGAGGACACTTACAGAGTCTACAAACATAGGTGGGGGAAGCAAGACACAGCTATTTATCAAAAAGATAATCGTTAGTATGCTTAAAAAGAGAAAAACCTCCCAACAATGATTTCAGTTTAGAAGAAAAGCAAAGCCACCAGACAGTGAGCAAAACTGTATGGTCAACAGAGGGTCAGGGTCTCTGATGTTCTTGCTTTATCTCCCGAGGCCTACTAAATGAAGTCTGTCTTTTATAAAGAGCACATGATTCACTCTCCTATAAGTGAGGCAAAGAAGTGGAACCCCTTTCCTGAGAGGTAACAGAGATAAAATGGATCACAAAAGCCACAGGGCTCTGCTTCTCAGCAGCTCACACTGACTATAAAAATGCATTGACACAGACATGGGAGCAATGAGGTGCAGTGCTTCAGAGTTTCAAATATGGCTACAGGATTCAGGGGCATTTTTTTCAGGCAACTATCCCTTTGGGAAGGCTACGCAGCTCCCAGAAGTCATGGAGAGGACCTAAAGGAAAGCCTGAACTGTCCCACGAATCTCTTTTTCCTTATGAGAATGGGCTTTTAGTTTTATAACTCAATCAGAATTCACTTGACAGGATTGTATCTTATAGACAACTAATTGAGACCATATCTACTACGCAGGGACATCTCTATAACAGTTTTATATATAGATGTTTTACAACTCAAGTATTCAACACAGTATTTAGGAGCTAGACCTGATGCAGCCAGCACTTGGGATGTAGAGACAGGTGGATCAGGAGTTAAAGGCTAGCCTCAGATAAATGAAGACTTTGAGGGCAGTCTGGATGACATGAGCTCTGATCTCAGAAGTAAACAACAGGGGATGGTACAGCAGGAATGGATAGAGGCGTCAGTGACACAAGCCTGAAGACCTGTGTTTGGTCCCTGTAACCTACATAAGAGGTGGTAGGAGAGACCAATGCCAGAATTATCCTTTGACGTCTATAGGCGCCTATGCATGCATGCCATGCACATACACACAAATCACTTTTTGAAAAGAATAAAAAAAAGACAGTATTTGGAACAATGGCTAGAAATAAAGGAACATTTTGTTATTACCACTAAAATAAATCTCCTGAGTTCTACTGGGTAGTGCTGTAATTAGGATTACTTTGAAAGTTCTCCCCCTGGTGGGAAGACCAACCCTGAAGTTGCCTAGGCCCAGAACCAGGGTTATGACTTGGCCTGCCCCCACATCTACCCCATCTATGATCTGCTGGAGAACATGAAGGAACCTGATCTGCAGGCCCAAAGCTGCAGGATCTCCATAACACAGGGCAACAACAGGATATCCAAGAAGAGTCCCAGTGAGGACCCAGCATTGATAGTGTAATAGAAACCAGAGTCCTCGAGCCAGACCAATGATTCTTTGCGAGGAACACTTGCAAGTAAAGCTATGTGGACAAAGGGATTCATGGTGTGACTCACTGTATCACACTGCAGCTTCCATGATGAGATTTTTAATTTTTTCCCTTTTTTCTCTTAAATTTTGTTTTATTGGAGGGGGGTACAGAGGTGGAGGCAGATGCAAAGGGATGGGGAAATGAAAGCTACATGATGTAAAAGACACACAGAATAAATAAAAAGAAAGTTCCCCCCTTTCTCTTTTCAGTGAGTTACCTGTCATCATCACTGTCTGCATCCTGAACCAAAATTAAGCTTCCATTTCTGAGACCTTGTTCTCTGAATGTCTTCTTCATGTCCTCCTTGGGAATAGCAGTCCAACACTCTTCATCTGCAGACTCCACACTGTTCGTGAGGAGGACGCCTACAGGAATGGCCAAGGCTGTGAACACAGTGCCCACTTCTGCATTAGCTGGAAAGACGTGTGGCGACTCCACCAACTGCTCACACTTGGAGCCTTCACCACTCATTTCGAGATGAAGAATGTGTAACAGCAGAGGCTCACAATCAGAACCAGTCTGAATCTGGACTCCACCAACCTGCAACAACATCAACACAATCACTAGGGAAGTTTGTTTGCCAAATTAAAACAACACCCTACCAAGGAAAAGCCTGTTCTTGTAGCACAACCCACATCTTTTCCAACTGAAGTAGTTAATAGTTTTTTCATACTGCCTTTTAAGTACTGAAAGAATAACTTTGGATTTTATGTTGAAAATTTCTCTTATCCATCTTTTCTGACTTGAAAGGAGAGATTTATGAGCTGCCAAATGGTGGTGATGAGCCACTGGAAAGTCAAAGGATTAGGATAGGCCACAGAGCAGCAGAGATGCGCCTCACTCCTTTCTGAGATAGTGTTCACTCCTCTGTCATCCCTACCTCAGCAGTGCTGGCCACGCCCTTCCTCATCCCTACAGCTGTCACACACACACACACACACACACACACACACACACACACACACACACAC
>CABHPP010124906.1:5415-27118 GCA_902168425.1 Peromyscus attwateri | reverse complement strand
CACACACACACACACACACACACACACACACACACACACACACACACCCCTATATCCTATGGTGCAGTTATTTGCACACAAAGGCCATTGCTGACTAACCTATCTCTGCATCTAGCATGTGACATACAGTCTGGTAAAACAGAGGTGCTCAATAAATTACTGTTATGTTGTGCATTTGTGTGTACAACTGTGCATGAACACATGCATATATGCATGTGTGTGTGCAGCCAAGGTGACAATCTTGGGTGTCCTTTCTTTTTTTTTTTGAGACAGAGTCTCTCACTGACCTAGAACTTACCAAGTAGGCTAAGCTGGCTGGCCAGTAGCCCCAGCAATATGCCCATTTCTACCTCCCCAGTGTGGGGATTACAAGAGCATGTCATCATACCTGGCTTTTTACCTGGGGTCAGGGGATCTATCTCAGGTCTTCAAGCACTTTACATAGAAACAATCTTATCTGCCATCAAAATATTTCTTTAATCTAACAACTACCGCCGACTGGACCTCAAAAGTACTGAACATTCCATCAATTTCCTTACACCTCTTTTCAGTTTCTGAGACACATATCTTAGGCTGGCCTAGAACTCACTATGTAGTTTAGGCTGCCCTTCAACTTGAGCAGTTCTTGTCTCAGGCTTCCCTGGTGCTGGGATCACATGTGTTCATTACATCCTGTTCATTACATTAATTTTCTAATGGCTAACTGCATGCTGAATGAAATTTCATTATAATGACTTTTTTGTTTGGAATGAGACTTAGTCTCATGTTGCCCAGGTTGGCTTTGAACTTGCTATGTAGCTGAGGATGACCTTGAACTTTGATCTTCTCGCCTCTACTTCCTGAGTGCTGAGATTACAAGTGTGTGGCACCATCATCCTTGGTTTTCTGTAGCGTTGGGGACTGGGCTGGGTCCAAGGCTTCCTGTATGCTAGGCAAGCACTCTACCAACCAGGACAGCCCTACAATGGAATTTTCAAACACCCTAAATTACCATGAATATTTCTTCAGTCATTTTTCTTACCTCTACTCCATTCCATACAAAGATGTCTTCCCCATCAGCGATTTCAGCTTCACACAGTGTCAGTTCATCTCCTAGAATGATGAGACAGTCAATTCATTCCCCATGACCACCAAATGCAGCTAAGCTAAAGAGAGAGCTGCAACTCTCCAATGTGTATTTGAAAAGGCACTTATTAAGGAAATCACAAGAAGCAGTAATTATTTTATTATTTATAGTATTTTATATTGCTTTTATCTGGACCATTATATGGTTTTGTTAGCACAGCAGCAGGACAGGAGGGTGCACAGAGGTCAACAGTCAGGCCCATGTCACCTGAGATCAGGCATAGACTCCAAATGGCCCCAGCTCACCACCGATCTGCTGTGGTTAGTTGTCACACTGTCTGGCAGGGCCCCAAATGTATGTTACTGCTCTGTCATTCTCACACTGGTTTGTTGTTATTTCAGAGAAGTAAGTGCCTTTCTGCTATAAAACTGAAGCTGAGTGGGAAAAGCAAAGTCACATAAATAAAATTCTAAGGGTTTTAAACCATTTTGCTCAATCATTTGTGATTATATATACATATGTATATATAATATAAAAGTTTTGGTAGAATGGTGGCCTTAAGTTTCAAAATGTATAAAACATTCCATATTTGCAAGATGGACAGATTGCTTCTTTAAAACTCACCACGTTACCCTAACCTATGCAATCAAAAGATGGAAGGGCTACCGAGACGCCTCAGTGGGAAGATACTTGATGATGGTCTGATGACCTGAGTTCCCATATGGTGGAAGCAAAGAATCCACTCCTGAAAGTTGTCCTCTGACTTCCAATGGCTCCTGTGTCTCCATGTGCACACCCTTGTGCTGGTGTACACACACACACACACACATACACACACACACACACACACACACACACACACACACACACACACAGAGATAAATGCAATTTTAAAAAGAAGGTAGGAGGCAGAAAAGGACTAACAAAGAAAATTACAGATCAGTTCCCAAGAAAACACATAAAATGAGTTGCTATGTTCCTAGGTGATCTTACCATCGAGGGTATGGTACACATGAAGTCCTGCTGGCACATGCTTCGCAACACTAAGAACCATGTCTCCTTCCCAGAATTCCAATAGCTAAAGAACAGTAAGAGTGGAGAAACAATGAGCTATAACATATGAGCAGCACAAGCCCTGACTCAGGAAGAACAGCAAATGAATACTCCTGTCCCTGACCAATACCAGCATTTTAGAAAGAAACATCATTTGATAAATTATTCAAGTCTGAAGATGTTGACTGCATCCATTACAGACTGAAGAATGTAGATGCATAAGGAAAAACCCCAATAGCCATCTAAACAATCTTATTCAATGTAAGGACCAAGCCAGCCTAGGAATTTCTCCCCAAAGAGCTATGGTTTGCTTAGAAAAGCAACACTGGCTGCAGCCCACATGAGTGCTCCAGGGATGCTAGAAAGGAAGGCCCTACTCTAAATTTAAAAAGTTTTTATTTTGGGCTGGAGTGTAGCTCAGTGGTACAGTATTTGCCTAGCTTGCATGAGGACCAGAGTTTTATACCAGCACCACACACAAGCACAGGATCTGTTATATACTGGATGGCCAGAGGTTTGCTAAGTTTCTACACCTGAGCCTGAGGACTGTAGGAACTGCACTGAAATAATATCAGAACGATATTTCTACACTAGGCTTTCTTCATAACATTGTAAGATATTTCTCATAAAAAGCCAAGACATTTTGTTTTAGAAGACGTTTATACGAGTCATTTACTGTGTTGATTTCCTGGTCTCTTGCCAGCGGCTTATATCTGAGGTAACAGTGTGCAGAGATGTGTGCTTGAAATACTAGATAGACAGCAGAGAAAAGAGAGACAAGTCAGGCCTTTTCAGTGTAAAATGCCCTCCACAAGCTCAGAGCCCCAAGTCTCTGGGCTTTAACTCTGCCAGAACTTAACTCAGAAGTTAAGACAGCTATGGGATTCTAAGGAGCTTGTCACTGGAGCAGCATGTACACTACATGTAAAGTAAAAAAGGTACTAGTTTAGCCGGGCAGTGGTGGCGCACGCCTTTAATCCCAGCACTCGGGAGGTAGAGGCAGGCAGATCTCTGTGAGTTCGAGGCCAGCCTGGTCTACAGATCGAGTTCCAGGACAGGCTCCAAAGCTACACAGAGAGAAACCCTGTCTCGAAAAAACAAAAACAAAACAACAAAAAAGATACTAGTTTGCTTTTCTTAGGAGAAAATAAAAGAAAAAGCTGATACTTTTGGTGATAGATACAAATATTTAGAGAATTCATTTAAATTTATTCTGGGGCACTCTTGCCCCAAGTTTACATTTTCTTCTTTTTTCTCCTCTTTTTTGACATGGAGTCTCAAACTTACTGTGTAGCTGAGGCTGACCTTGAACTCCTGATCTGCCTGCACCTTGAAAATGCTGGGATAATAGACATGTGCCACTAAGCCTGGCCAGAGTTTCTATTTCTAAATCCTCTGATTAGGAAGTAGTGAGGGGTGAGGAGGTGGGGCTAAGGGACAGGACACCAGGTAGGAGGAGAAGAGACCAGGACTGAGGTCCTAGCACTACCATACTAACTAGATGTCTGTGCATGCGCAACACTGGATGCTTCTAGATATAATTTATTTTCAAAATCGAGCTGGCTTGCCCTGGTGAGGCTGAAGAGCCAAATGAAATGATGTTTATGAAAGTATCATGAGTAAAAATGAGGATCCTCTCCACTGTCCTGTGGCTGAAATACAGGCAAATCAATGACCTGGAGATGAACACTAGATGAAACTCCCTGTCTGGTCAATCACATCTGTAAATCCAACACTCGGGAGGCTGAAGCAGGAGGATTACTGTGAGTCTGAGGCTAGCATGGGCTATAGAGTGACACCATCTCAAAAACACAGAAACAAGAGCTAAATATCAAACAAAAGGATCTATTAAGGGCTTGCCTAGTATGTTCACACCAGAACAACAAATACGAATATTAGCAGTCAAGTGACCTAACACCAGACAATACGAAACTAGTTATCTTCATTTGTTCAGTGGTTCTTGTTTTAAGTATTAGGCTCAACTTTTCCTCTCATTTTTTTTTGAAAAGCAATTCTCTTTCATTTGTTTTGCAAAAGTAGAGACAATTTTACCTTGTCATCTACCAGGCTCCATCAGTCACCTCAAAAGCTGCTGAGAAAATACACAGAAATGCATTTCTGAAGACTTACAAATACCAGCAATGGTGGCACAAACCTGTGATCCCAGTACTTAGGGGGCTGATGTGGGAGAACTGTGGTTTCACATCCAGCCTGGGCTATATAGTGAGATACTATCTATAAACAAATCAAACCAACCATGCAACCAATCGAACAAAGAACAACAACAAAACCCCAGACTTCCAAGTAAGAGAAGGTTTGGTTCATTTATGCACCGGCAGATGTAGTCAGCCTGAAATAGACCTCAATGTTTCTGTTAAGAGAAAAATAAGAATTACCTGAAATATTGACTGACGGAGATCTCCTAAAGTTTTTCTTTTATCAAAGGTTAAATCCCACACACTCTCTGTCTGAGAGATTTCAGGGTGCAGGGCCCCATTGAAGAAACTGTAGTGAGGACCCAGATGGAGATGCAATTCAAAATTGTTGTTTGCAGAGTCACATTCTGCCCTTCAGAGACATAAAAATACATATACTATGTTTTTGTAACACACTATCTCAAACCAAAAATAGTTGTCTTACCAGTACAAGCAAGTTCTCCATTCTACTTTGGTAACATCTTTTTCTTCTGCCTGCCAAAATGATTCATTTTGGCTTTCAACACAAAGCATACATTCAGTTGGAAGTGCATCATGAATTCTAAGAGAAAACTGTTTCCATGGAAACTGCACACTGTTAGTCATCTCCAGTCCTGTCACAAACCCTGACAGACAGAATGCTGAATGCCCAGAGGTAGATTCCCAACTTCCACTAGGCTCCCGAGGCTTTTCCAGAAGATGCCAACAACTGTTAGAAGATTCCTCCCAGCATTTGTTTCCAGGCTGACATCCTGAGTGACAAGCTGTTTCCTGCTCCTCTCTGCCTACATTCAGTTGACTCAAAGCCTGGCACCAAACTCATTCTCCTAGGCAGAATGACCAGTGCTGGGCTGGAATGAGGCTGCCACCAAGACTCAGTACTTTAGATGCATTCTATTCTGATCAAGAGGAACATTAATAAAGCCACACTAAGGACTTTAGTTTTAGCTTTTGCTGTTTTGTTTTTATTTCTTAAGTTGCAACTGCTAACCTAACAGGTTTTTTTCGGCATTTAACATGTTTCAATGTTTTAGCTTTTATTGAGAGTTCCATTGATCTCGGTGTCTCATTCGCTGGATCTGCTATTTTCACTCCCAGCTACAAGTCCAGGATAAAATTTCTGAACACAGCTTGCTACATTACCTGCCCCTTCAACACTCAGGAGGATCACAGAAACATTCATTTCCCTCCCCTAATACTCTGCTGACACTCCTGGAAAGCAAATACAGCAGCAGAACAGTCTCCAAAGCCCAAGGTTAGCCATGCTCTCAAGTCATGATTTCAGTTATTTTAAGCCTTTATTTTTATTTTGGGTATTTTGCTTATATGTATGTGTGTGTGTGTGTGTGTATGTGTGTGTGTATATATATATATATATATATATATATATATATATATATGCACGGCCATATGTGTGCAGTACCTTCAGAGGCCAGAAGAGAGCATAGATCCCAGAGAACAGGAGTTACAGACAGTTGTGTGCATAGTGTGGGTGTTGGAAACAAGGCTCCTCTGGAAGAGCAGCCAGTGGTCTTAACCACTGAATCCAGCCATTACAGTCCTCATCTACCCACCCACCCACCCTAGGCTGACATTAAGCCCCTTTGCAATCAACCCACCTCTAGTCTTCAGTCACTATTTGTTAGTTCTTACAACTACTTAAAACTGAGGGAATCATTTGGCCAGGCAAAGCACAATTCTTGTAGCACAACTGCAAACTTGTGATCACGTCTCTAGACTTCCTAGGCTCTGACCGCTACTTAGCAACAGTTACTGTATGTTATTACTCACTCTTACATATGGATAAATAGTATCTTTACTATAATTAGTTGATAGGTATACATATTTTGGTAAACTTTCATAGTTAATGCTTATGTCCCAAACTGATGAGAATTTGCAGAAACACTTAGCAAACACCAAATGTATTCAAACTACCTTCTCATTTGCAGTTGAATGTTGGCTGCATCCATTTCCTTCAGCAAATGACATGGAACCCTGTATCTTGGATTGGCTCGAGCTGTGAACAAAACTGTCCATTAATTTATTTTGACTAAACAAAACTGGGCTGCTAAAAAGGCAGGATGAAAATGTGAGGTCAGGTGTGGTAATACACACCTGTGATTCCAGCACTGGGAAAGCTGAGACACAAGGAGTTGGAGGCCAACCTGGGATACACTGAAAGACATTCTCTCAAATAAATATGAGGGGCTAAAGAGATGGCTCAGAAGTTAGGTGCGCTTGACGCTTTTGCATGGGACTGGGGTTTGGTTCTTATCATTTCAGGCAGCTTCAACTGCCTATAATTCCAGGAATCTGATGCCCTCAGATACATGTATGCATATATGCATGCAAGGTGACATGCACACACACAACTGTGCTGGAAGCCAGGGGCACTATCATTGACCAGTTCAGTGAAAACAGATTTTTCTCTCAATCTTAGTTTTGCTGGATAAGCACCACCAACAACAAAAAGATGAGAATAACTTTTTTTTAAAGTTGATCTAGAAGAATCCCATTGTTTCAACTCTCTTTGAGCATTCTGTTGTTGTTTAAAGAACACTCACTAGTTTTGTCCCTTTTATAAATTTCACAGTTGGTTACTGTAAAAACTCAGAAATTAGGGCTGGAGGTAGCTCAGCAGTTAAGAGCTTCTCTTCCAGGAGACCCAGGTTTGGTTTTCAACACCCACATGGTGTCCAACAACCCTCTGTAATTCAAGTTCTAGGGGATCCAATGCCCTCTTCTGGCCTCCAGGGCACCCAGGCACACATATGGTGCATATACATACAATGCAAAACACTCACACACTTAAAATACATAAATCTTTTTTAATTCCAGAAATCATTTATTTTATTTTATTTTATTTTATTTTATTTTATTTTGGTTTTTCGAGACAGGGTTTCTCTGTGTAGCTTTGTGCCTTTCCTGGAACTCACTTGGTAGCCCAGGCTGGCCTCGAACTCACAGAAATCCACCTGCCTCTGCCTCCCGAGTGCTGGGATTAAAGGCGTGCGCCACCACCGCCCGGCCATTTATTTTATTTTGATAGAGGATCCCACTATAGCCTGGGCTGGCCTGAAACGATTTAATTTGGGTTGGTCTTGAATTCACTACAATCTTCTTGCCTGAGCCTCCCAGATGCTGGGGTTATATGTATGAATCACCATGACTAGCGTGAAAGTTATTTTCAAAGTATATTAGAGGACTACCTGTAGTCTCACCCCCAAGACATCACCCACACATACATTTTATAAAAACTGAAATTTAGCCAGCAAACTGGTAGCTTGCTTTTTCACTTTGTATTCCCACAGGCTTAAATATGTGACTGAACAGTTGTGTACTTAGGAAGTAGCATAATTACTCTAATATTTTTCTTTATTTTGAAAAAAGTTACTTAATGTGCATGAGTTTTTTTGCCTGCATGTGTGCCTCTGTACCACCTGTGTATCTGGTGCTCTTGGAGGCCAGAAGAGGGTATTAGATTCCCTGGAGTTGCAGACAGTTTTGAGTCATTATGTGAGTGCTGGGAATCAAAACCCAGATCTTCTGACGAGCAGCCAGTAAGCTTAACCACTGAGCCATCTCTCCAGTCCCTAACCTTTTTCTGTTAGATACTGTGGTGATTTGAATAAGAATGGCTCCCACAGACTCATAGATTTGAATGCTTGGTCACCAGGGAATAGCATATCAGGAGGTGTGGACTTGTTAGTGTATATGTGGCTTTGTTGGAAGAAATGTGTCACTGGGGTGGACTTTGAGGTTTCAAATGCTCAAGCCAGGCCCTGTGTCACTCTCTCTTCCTGCAGCCTGCCTATCCAGATACAGAACTCTCAGTTACCTCTCCAACATCATGCCTGCCTGAATGACACCATGCTTTCCACCATGATGACAATGGACTAAACTCTGAACTGTAAGCCAGCCCCAATTAAATGTTTTCCTTTATGAGAGCTGCTGTGGTCATGTGTCTTCACAGCAATAATTAAGACAGATATGAGGGTGCTTTCTAGCTAGTCATGATTATAAAGATAATGATGGCAACAAATACCTTTAAGTATTAAGTATTCATCCATTATACTGACCTTCTTCTCTCTTGTTCCACTTTGATTTGCAGCCCACTAGGCTGCAGTTACTAGGTTGCCCAGGCTGGCTTTGAACTTATTCTATCACCCAGTCAGGCCTTGAACTGTAATCCTCCTGCCTCACTTTCTGAGTAGCTGGGATCACAGGTCTATGCCACTAGGTTGGGATCTCTTTCCTTCTTTCAAAGACAAAGGCTTTCTGGTTAGCAGCTGTCATGTATATTCATGATCTAGAAAATTAATTTTTCTTTAATTCTCATGCAAATTAATAACTGTTTTATTATTTATAAAAAGGATCACTATTCCCATCTTCTAAGAACATTATCTTACTGCTAATCATAGCTCTGCCAATCTAAGAAGCTTTTCTTTTTCTTTTTTTTTGAAACAAGGTCTCACTAAATAACCCTGGGTGGCCAGAAATTTGCTATGAAATCAGGCTAGCCTTGAACTCACAGAGAGATCTGCCTGCTTCTGCCTCCCAAGTCCTGTGATTGAAGGTGTAAACCACCACATTCAGCAGCAGTTTTTTTTTTTTGTTTTGTTTTGTTTTTTTTATTTTTAAGAGAACTCTGGCAAGGGATCAAACCATCTTACTGATTTACTCATGGTAATAGTTTCTATTATAAATACTTATTATTTATTGTGATGAGGTTGGGATGGTTAAACTATAAGGTAGGAGTTCTCTCAGAAGGTTCAACAGAGTGCTTCAAGTATATTTCAACTGCTCAAGAACATAATACTTTGAGGAAATGGAAGAGACAGGAGTGTAAAAAGGAAAGTAAGAAAACAAGACCACGTACAGCTCAAAAGCAACACGTGGCTGAATGACAGAGCCAAGTGTAAACCTGGGCAACTGCGCTCAAGTTTGCCACCATAATAACAACATATGCCATCCAAGAACATTCAATTTTGAAAAATGCAACTATGACCAAGAGGAGAAAAATGTAAGACATTTTCTCATAAAATGACAAACTGAAAAATAAAGTATGATTTCCTGCTTAAAGAAAGAAATGCATAAGTAAGGAAAACTTAAATGACAAGCTGATAGATTTCATTTGGCACACTAGACTTCCCAGTATTAGTTTTAAAATATGTAAAGACACCCAGGCAAACCCATCTCTTCAAAAGACACGACTTCAGGCAGCACTGGAAGCTTGTCAGCTGGAGTCACTAACAAGAAAAATCACAACACTTCTCTCCCGTACCTTCTGAGGGCCTCTGCAGCTTGGCTTTCCGATAAAACAGCATGTAGGCACTTTCTTTACCCTGGAACTGCTGTGCGATAGCGTTCTCTCTGATTGGCTGGACTTTGGAATCATTGATATCAAACCAGTGGGGGCAGCTGGTGTTATCACTTAAACCTCGGGGCTCTGAAGCAAGTGTACGTAGAATCTGTTCCTGGTTCCTTTGGAGACCAGACGGGGCCTGAGTAAAATGGCTCTTCAGGAGACTAACTGTACTTTCATCTGTGCTGAGCAGAAACATCTGAGGATGGAGCTGTAAGAACTATTCAGAACAAACAAAAACAAAAATTAGGTTTATTAAAAAAGTTTTAATAAAAAGGTTTTTAACTAGATAAGATAGTGTGTGTGTGTGTGTGTTTAGATGTTTTTAACTTTCCCTTTCTTTTTTGCTAGCCTTGTGTGTGTGTGTGTGTGGGGGGGACACTCATCCGGGTATGACGAAATCTGAGCACACTGTTACACGTTAACAGTTCTGCTGAGGAAAAAGTGACAAGCGACAGTGTGAAAGCACTTAACAATCTATCACCACTGTGTTTCAACAAGTGCTTCGATCAGGAAGAACAAACGTTTCTAAACTATCCAGAAGCCATCTAACTACAGATTCACATTTGCTGATTCTTGAGATTGAGTCCTGTGTTCTTGGAGTTCTCACAAAACTCTTGCCCACACCTGTATGTTGAAGTGTTTTCAATTAAAAGGCTTCCACAAAACAAAGGAACAACAATCAAAGTGAAAAAGCCTAAAGGAAAAAAATCTTTGCCACTACAAATTGGACAGGGGATTAATATTGAGCATGTAGAAGAATAGCAAAAATAAAAAATTAAAAAAACCCACCAAATCAACCAATCAATAAATGGTCTAATGAAATGAACAGAAAGTTCTCACTAGGAAAAGCACAAACACCAATAAAAGCTTTAAAAATAATCAACATCCTTAGTCATCAGGGAAATGCAAATGAAAACCACTTCAATTCCATCTTACCCCAGTCAGAATGGCTGTCATCAAGAAAACAAGACAACAAACGCTGGAGGATCCTTGGGGAGATGTGTAAGTACCCTTTTACAGCCACTCTGGAAATAAGTATGGATGTTCCTCAAAAAATGACAGCTGTGCCAACTCTGAGCATATATTAGAAGGACTCTAGCACACCACAGTCACTTGCCCATCCACGTTTATTGCTGCGCTATTCACAATAGCCAAGGGAACCAGAGTAGATGTGTGTCAAGAGATGAACAGAAAATGTGGCACATGTATACAATAGAATTTTATATAGCCATAAGGAAAAATGGTATCATGACATCTGTAGGAAAATGAATATAACTGGAAATCATTACATTAAGCAAAGTAAGCTTTGTCTTAGGAAGACAGATAATATATGCTTCCTCTCATATGTGGAATACAGATTTAAATATATATATTTATAGATATCCATATATTAATAGGTATGTATTTATATGCATGTTCATACATGGTCATGAGCAAGTAGCAAGTGATCTTAAAGGCAGTGGGAAATAGAGATGGTAAAGAATATATGCAATAAGAAATGGAAGTTGGGACAAACAGGAGGAAGAAAGGAAACCATTGTTGCAGGATATTTGTTCACGCTGACACTCCTTGACTACCAATAAAGTTTACCTTGAATCAGAGGACTGTGGAATATTCCTTTACACTGTGTGAATATATATCACTATGATTGGTTTAATAAAGAAGCTGACTGGCCAATAGCTGAACAGGATAAAGTTAGGTGGGAGAGCCAAATGGAGAATGATGGAAAGAAGAAGGGTAGAGTCAGAGGAGTTGCCAGCAGAGGCAGAGAGAAACAAGATGGGCATGCCATATTGAGAAAAGGTCCTGAGCCAAGTGGTAAAGCATAGATAAAAAAAATATGAGTTAATTTAAATGTAAAAGATAGCTAGTAACAAGCCTGAGCTATCAGACGATCATTTACAATTAATATTAAGACTCTGAATGGTTATTCAAGAGTGGCTTCTGATATAGGAAAACTCTGCCTACAGAGGGTGAAGTCAGTGAGTCAGTCAATATTAATAAATATTAATATTAGCCATAGAGGGTTTAGAGGACCCAGATAGAGGGGCACAGGAAGATACAGGAAGGAGCTTAAAGAGATTCACGGCCTTTTTGATCTGTGAAGTGTGGAAAGTTAGGGTCAGCTCATCATTTCTCTACTGCTCTTTGGATCTATCAGGTTTTTTGTTTTTTTTTTAACCCCAGTATCTGACTTCTGAGTTTTTATTGATATCAGAATAACTTAGATAAACACAACATCTTAAGGGACTATTCTTTTTTTCATTCCATAATTATATTTATGATATTCATTAATTACATTAATTGTATTGATTTATTATATTCATGATATTATGTCCTGATACTACTGTCCATTTGTGGGGTTTTTTTCCATCACACAAAACAGAGATTCTGTACTTAGGAAATCATTGCTCTATATTTCTTTCTTCTCTATCTTGAGATAATGTCTAATCTTTCTGTCTCTATGAATTTTTATATTCTATATATTTCACGTAATATAATTCTATAGTATTTGTCCTTTTTTAAAGGTAAAAACATTTTATGTACAACTGCAGGAGAAATAATATACAGATAGCTTGAACATAAAAACAGGTTATAATTTAAAAGTCCAGGGTTATTTTAAACAGTAAAATATTTTCTCTGTAGAAAATAGTATAAATGATAACATTTCCCAATAGGCCCTTTTAAGCCAAATGATAGCTGAATTGTACATATAAATATTGATTAGATTCTGGGATACAGAAGAAACCTATCTTTATCTGTTCAGAGAGCTATGTTTACTGAAGCAGGTAACTAGGAACTAAGTTTATGTACTCCTGATGTACTTAACAAATTGTGGTCCTTTAACCTCTTGGAGATCTACTGCATATGACATTTAAAATGTTTACGTTTTCTTCAGTGACCCATGACCATTCCTGGCAGTGACCTTTAAGGTCTCCAAGATGATGGGGCACTGCAATGACAAAGCTATCTGAACTGCAATAATGCCATTAAGCTGACAATACCACCCCAAAATCAGCTTTGGACTACAAACTGCTCAGAACAACTTCAAACAGTCAGCTAAGATGGTCCATCCTCATAGACTAGTCCAGCCAGGATTTCAAATAAGCCCTGCAATTTCCCATCACACCTAGACTGGACAACAGCTAGCTCTTCCAGGACTTAACCATTATCTCAGTTTTTCTCAGGGCCTCCTAAAGATGCCATAGCCCCAGACAGCAGGAAGTAATTTTAAGAACATGATGCTCATATTCCCAAGAGGTAGGGTGGGTGATTTTTGGTCAGTCAGTGGGTTACGGATGTTTATCATCACTTAAGGGGGTTGTTTGCAATTTGTTACTGGTCATGGTAAAGGAGGTTGGGTTAAGGGATCTCTTTCTGGAAAGATTTTTTTTTTTAAAGGGTGATATAGGAATGATACGCTAAAAGGGTAGGTAACTGAATCTACTTTTAAACTAAAAAGTAGTTATTAATTTAAAATATTTTACATTGGTATGGATTTTGGTATATTGATACAAATTTAAGGTTATTTTTGTTAGAACATACTGTATATATGTTTCTACTCTTAAGGTATTTTTGTATATTGATACAAATTTCAGGTTATTTTTGTTACAACATACTGTATATATGTTTCTACTCTTGTTTAAAGTATTGTACCTATGAGGCTCATTTAAAATGTAATGTAAAGTTCTAGTCCTTGAAAGCTACTTAGGATAATAAAGAAAAACAGGTTAGTAGTTAGTCATCTATAACAATCAAACTTATAGTCATGTTAGGTATGTTTTCAAGGTCAAACAGATATATTTTAGATAGACGGTTTTTAAACACTTTAGTGATCTACGGAATATGGCATTTAAGATGTTTTAATAACCTAAGGCTTTTCATGACATCTCCTCCTGGCAACACCAATTTACTTCAAAAAAGATAATGGGCATTGAAGAACCTCTATATGGAATTTGCTTTCATTGTGGCAAAGTTATCCACTGGGCAAGAAACTGCCCTTGCCTCGACTGCTGGCAGTATGCAGTCCTAAATGGACAAGGATACAAAAGAAGGCAGCTACCAAACTTTGCCAAGACAAGATAGGACAGTCCTTCAAAATTTCTGCTTCACAGAAAAGTTTGTCAGATATTCTAGGCCTGTAGGATGGATGCCCAATGTGGCAGAGCAACCTTCGGTGACTGTCCAGGCAGCTAGATGTCTGTCATTTCTGTATTTTTAAAAGTTGTTCGCTCTGTACTTCCTGTTTACTCAGGTAATATTATATCCTTCTTGGGTCTCTGATGCGGTTGAAAGATAGTTATAGATACAGTTTTCCTTGTTATCAAATTCAGAAAAGAAATCCACAAAAGAGATGTAAAATGTATAAGGTTGAGAAACATAAATACTTAAGTTGTTTATCTAAGAAAATGTTTCAAGGTCTAAAAAGATATTTTAGGTTGATAACAGAAGTTGTGATAAAAAGTAAATTAGGTACAAAACTTTGGACTCACTATGACAAGAGAGATAACAGAATATTTTGTCTGAATTTGCCAAATATAAATGGACTGGACATTCTGAATATAATTCTTACTTGATAATTGTTTTTATTGTATATAGTTTTACTTTGTTAAAGTTAAAATCTTTCCTTTTTATTTAGACAATACCTAATAATTATTCTTATTGTATATAGTTTTACTTATGTTAAAGTTAAAACCTTCCTTTTATTTTGACAAAAAGGAGGATATGCTGTGAGATATTTGTCTGCATTGACACTCCAAGACTGACAATAAAGTTTACCTTGAATTAGAGGGCGGAGTCAGTGATTGGCTGACTGGAATTAGCCATAGAGATTTTGGAGGACCCAGATAGAGGGGCACATATAGGGAGGGGCTCAGAGAGATTTTCAGCCTTTTCAATTGGTAAGTATGGAAAGTTAGGGTCAGCTGATCATTCCTCCACCACTCTTGATCTATCAGGTTTTTTTTTTTTTTACCCCAATATCTGACTTCCAAGTTTTTATTGATATCAGAATAACTTAGGTAAATGCAACAAACCATGTTGGGGAAAAGGAATAATAGGGGAGGTAATGTGAGAGGAAAATTCATGAGAACAAAGTATAATGATAAACAGGTTATTACCCAAGATGAAACCTATTACTTTGTATGCTAATCTAAAATTTTGAAAAGTAAAAAAAGCATTCTAAATAAAGGCAATTACAAAGTTTAAAAGTATTTTTGATAATGGTTCACTACAGATCCAGAGTGTTAGGAAAAGAAGTAATCACATGACCAAGCCTCCTTTATTTTAACCTTATTAATCTTCTCTACTATGGAAGATAATAGGGAACTTCAGGTAGTCTGAGCATGGAAAGGCTCAAGTTGCAACCTCAAAGACTATTCAAATTCTTTCAAAAGGAAGAGAAAAAAAAATCTGCCCCATGACTGTCAATTCCTCCTCCTCCCTCCCTTCTCTCTCACCTCTATTCCCCTCTTCTGTGTGGCATTGGACATCCTCTCCATTTATTGACACCCATCAATCAACACAAAAACTAAGACAACATGGAATGAGATTTTTTTACAGACTAAAGAAAAAGCATACCCCCATATCCAGCAAAAATATCATTAAAAACTGAAGGCAGAATAGAGATTTTTCTGATAAACAAAGGCTGAGTATGTTTCCCACTACAGTCTGGAGTCTTAAGAACTGCTGCAGGGTAGGATACTAAAAATAAACCTGGACAAACAGAAAAAGCATTGAACAACAAGATGAATATATAAAATAACTTTCCCTCTAATTTCTTTAAAAGTCACCTAAATATTAAAAGTAAAATTAGTTTGTGTAGCAGAACTGACATCACATGCAGTGGTGAGACGTAAGATGGTAGCAACAGAACAGGATGGGACTGTGTTACTAGCATCTTACACAGGACAGATTCAGTCGGTTCATCGACAATTAGTAATAAAAATGTAAAATGTAATCTAGACATCAGTCACTAAAAATTAAACAGATAGGTAAAAAAATTAAAATAAACTAAAATTACTTGCTTACTACAAAGGAAAGTGAGGATGGAAAAACAAGATTGAAGAAAAATAGAAAAATTAGTGATCTAGAAGATTCAAGGACAATCCTATCAATTATTACATTAAATGTAAATGAATAAATACTAAAAACAGGAAGATGCTGACAAACTCTCATCTGACAGCAAACAGAATGGAAGTGATGAGAATCAGGAAAAAGCTGTTTTCTTAAAAAGTTTAAAAGCATGTAAACTTCTAGCAAGACCAATGAAAAAGAACTCAACAGTATACATTATCAATACATAAATGGAAAGGAGACATAATTCCAGGCCTTCAAAGCTTAAAAGGATAACATGGTAATTTTTCAAATAGCATTATGACAACAAATATAACAACCATAAAAAGTTAATTAAAAACCTTATTCCACCCTGCAAAAAGAAACTGAGACATGCATAAGAATCTTGAGTAGCTATATTCATACCAGACCAAGTATACCTCCCAGGACAGGTATAAGCAGAGATTAAGAAGGACATTTGATGTCAGGAGGCTGTAACAATATTAAATGTTCATATTCTTAGTAATACAGTCTCAAGATATACAAAGAATAGTCATAACTAAAGAAGGAAGGGACAAGCCCATAATTATAACTGGAAGATGTAAAAATACCTCTTTTAATAATTCATAGGACAAAAAGAAAAAAATTAGTAAAGGCAGAGAATAAAGACCACTTTTAAGCAATCGATCTCATTGATATTTATCTTTGGTTGTGAACCTAGCCTTTAATGGCTGAGCCATCTCTACAGCCCCCTCATTGATATTCATGAAACATGACATCACCAACTGCAGAAAACAATGTCTCAAAAACTGAGTCATGAAACAAGTCTCACTAAATTCAAAAGAAATGAGGTCACATCTAATAAGTTCTTAGAGCATAATAGTATTAACCAAAAAAATCGGTTTATAGATAAAATTAAAAGTTACTAGAAATCTCCAAATATTTGGAAATTAAGCACCACACTTTCACACATGGGAAATTACACAATTTTAAACTGAGTGATAAGGAGAAGTTATAGGTAAGTTAGTGCTTAGCAAGAAGTCTTAACTTTACAAGCATGTATCAGAAGACAAAAAGATGCTAAATTAAATTTCTTGAAGTAGAAATCTTTACAAGTGAGAACATACATAATAAAACAGAAAACAGATAACAGAGAACATCAACAGCTATATATTTAATTGCATCAAAAGCAAAGGTTGGCTTTTTTGAAGACTTTCCACACAACTCAATAACCCCCTATGAACACTGATGGGAAGAAAGAAGCAAGGATATAAATCTTATTCATGAGAAGTGAAAAAGAAACCAAACTTCAAGTTCTAAAAACACGAAAAGGATAATCCGGGACATCTGAACCAATTTTATGCCAGGAAATTAGAGCTCATAGACAGAGTATCTAAAACAACATCATTACAAACAAATTCAACAGTGGAAAGTGAACTTTCCTGATGGCCGAATTACTCACTTAACACGCAGAAGAGCAGGTCAATGCTTTGTTCTCTGTGAAGTTGTTGCATTTCTTGTAACACTAGTTCTTGAGTCCAATTTAAACACAGGAGCCAAATGTCTGGCTTGACTACTCCCTTGAGCTTTAGAGTAACTTCTTAGTGATTAACAGCTTCTTTTCCTGCTTATGTCTTCATAAATAACCTAAATACAACGTATGTGATCTGTAACCTACCAGCAGAATTCTAACCACTAAACAAAAAGACTGATTACTTTCTATCTGTTTTAAAGTTCCTTTGACATAGGAACTCATGTTGCTAGGATCACGATATGGTTCCTGGGATGAGGACTGCCTATGTTGACGCCAGCACTACCTTTCGCAATGGTCCATGCTGTTTTCTGTACTTCTTGTTCCAAGATATTCCTGTCTTTTTCAAGAGTTTCTGGCCCAGCTGATCAACAGGAATTTGATTGGTCTCCTCCTTATGAAAGAAATACAGTCAGTTAACATCTGATGAAAAATAATGACACTACAAATTCAGAGGGATCAAAAGGAGTGCACCTGCTTATCTTCCCTAGAGCACAAACTTATAATGAGATCAATCAGACTATATGTTTTTAAAGCAACCTTAAGTGCCAGTTTAGAAGACCTTCAATTTGAAAACCCATTTGCCAAGGGTCTCAGACAGAAATTCAAAGAGCACCATGCAGAGGGAGTTCTGCAGTTTGCCACACTCCTAACATTATTTATGATTTTGGAAGAACAAACAAGGAAGAAGGAAGATGTTGCTGACACAGGTTTTATATCTTCCTAAGATTAATAGGCTGTACCTTTAGCCCCCAATACTTCAGAATAGGATGTGCTTAGAGATAAGGACTCCAAAGACGCAGGTTAAAATGCTCTTTTGTTTATTTGGAGATAGGGTCTTATGTTGCCCAGGCTAGCTATGTAACTGAGAATGACTTTGAACTTCTGACCCTCTTACTTCTACCTCCCAAGTTCTAGGATTATATGGCACTTCATACACCACTTTATGTGGTACTAAAGATTGAACCTGGGTCTTGTATATGCTAGACAAGCATTTTACCAAGTGGGTCACATTCCTGGTTCTTGTCTTTTTTGCAAGTGTTTCCAGTATCAGGACAAATAGATTTTTCTTTGAAACAGGCTCTCATTCTGTAGCCCAGGCTGGCCCCAAATTCAAGATGTTTCTTCTGCTTCAGCCTCTCAAAATGAGAGATTAAAGAGCCACCATACCTAATGAGTAAGTTCAAATGAATCAGGGTGTGGTGGCACACACCTTTAATCCCAGCACTGGGGAGGTAAAGGCAGGCAGATCTCTGTGAGTTCAAGGCCAGCTTGGTCTACAAAGCAATGAGACCTTGTCTTAAAAAAAAAGTTAAAAGGAAATCATATTTCAATTCAGATATCCTCATATAAATTACACCACATACACAAACACAACACACACGTATATATAATACTTACTTGCACATAAATATGTACAAAGACCCACTTTACCTGCAATAAGATTGTTTTTAGAATCATCAATGGGTCATCAGCCTCTTCTTCTTCGTTCTGAAGATCTTTCAAATGCACATCCGTATCATTTATCTCTTCCTAAGAAGGAAAATAGTGTTTCACAGATGCCAGTTTAAAGGAAATAACCAAATAAAAATGTTTAAGCCACTGGAAGATGAAAGGTAAAACTATCATTATAAGCTATACAAGCTGGAGAATCAGGCAGTTTTACACAATTTACTTAGTCTCTCTGGTTTTATACACAAATTAGGACTATGAGACAAAGAAAGACTCTAGCTTGTTGTCGTGTAAGAATGGCCTCCATCAGCTCATATATTTAAATGCTTAGTCACTAGGGAGTGAACTATTTTGAGAAGGACTAGGAGATGGGACCTTGTTAGAGTAGGTGTGGCTTTGCTGGATGAAGTATATAACTGGGGTGGGCTCTGAGGTTTCAGAAAGCTCATACCAGGCCCGGGTACCTTTCTCTTTTTGCCTCCATGCTCTCTGCCATGAGGATGGACTAAACCTCTGAACTATAAGCAAGCCCCCAATTAAATGCTTTCTTTTGCCTTATTATGGTATGTCGTCACAGCAATGGAACAGTGACTAAGACATAGTACAATACACATAGTGGGTTCCAACATTTTCCAGCTAACAAACGTGGTGTCTCATAAAATTTGTGTTCATTACCATTCATTTAAAAATATTTTTTGGTCTTCACTAGTATGTTTACAGTTTCTTGTTTTGGTTTAAGGAAATCCTACCCATTTTTGTAGGCTCAACTCAAACACTGACTTCTATTTCCTTATCATTCAAAAAGTTAACAGCCCAGGCTGTGCACTGTGGCACACGTTCCTTGCTAGGCAAATTTTGTTGACTTTAAAAAACATATAGTTGGGCCGTGGTGGCATACTCCTTTAATCCCAGCACTAAGCAGAGACAGGTGGATCTCTAGTTCCAGGACAGCCAGGGTTACACAGAGAAACCTTGTCTCGAACAGAAACAAAAACAAAAACAAAAGTACATATAACACTTTGCAAAAGTATTTTTTTGTTTTGTTTTGTTTTGTTTCTGTTTTGAGATGGTCTTGAACTCAGAGATCCACCTGCTTCTTCTGCTTCCAGAGTGCTGGGATCAAAGGCATTGGCTCTACAAGTGTTTTGCTTTTTTTGCTTTTTTTTTTTTTTTTGTCTTTGTAAATTATAACTTTCTTAGATTTCTGACTTTAAAAAAAGATTTATTTTATGTATTAGTGCTTATACTTCATGTGTCGTTGGTGACCTCAGAGGCCTGAAGACAGTGTTATATCCCTTGGAACTAGAGTTACAGGTGGTTGTGTGTTCCCATGGAAGTGCTGGGAACTGAGCCCAGGTTCTTTTCCAGAGCAGCAAGCTGAGCCTTTTTCTCCAGTCCATTGAAAAAGTATTTTAAACTAGCTAAAAAGTATTTTAAAACTAGCTAACTGCTAATTGATAACATTAAGAAAAAAGTGGTTAAGAAATAACAGATTATGGCAGATTGGATCTATCATCTTTGGCAACTCATTAAAAATGATAAAGCAGACAAAACAAAAGCATCTTTTTCTTTTTAACTTGATTTTTTTAGTAAGTATACAAAATAATAATTTCATTGTCAACTCGACAAACTCTAAAATCACCTGGGAGGTAGGCCTCTGGGCGTGCCTGTGGGGAATTATCTTGATTGGGTTAACTGAGGTGGGATGACTCACTCACTATGGGTGGCACCATTCCCTGGGCTGAGATCCCAGACTGTATAAAAGAGAATGTGCACTGAATACAAGCATTCATCTCCCTCTGCTTCCTGACCAAAGATGTACTGTGACCAGCTACATCCTCGAGCTCTTGATCCCATGACTTCCCTGCCATGATGCACCCTTCCTTCTTTGGCCAGACATTTTAGCACAGCAACAAGATAGTAACTAAGCCCAGCCTTGCTGACAGTATCCATTTCAATGCTCATACAGAACAGCTTCAGGGAAGGAAGCCTAGGGCTGACTCAAATCAGGGAGAAACAACCAATTCTCCAATTCTTTGGCACCAACTGAATGTCCTATATCTCCACTCAATTCTGACACTACCTATGTAGTAATAGATCCCACCTGTTGAGGAGTCAGTCTCAAAAGATTGGTCCTGGTCTACAGAGTGAGTTCCAGGACAGCTAGGGTTACACAGAGAAACCCTGTCTCAAAAAACAAAAACAAAACAAAACAAAACAAAAAAAAAACCCAAAACACAAGGAAACAACAAAACCCACAGAAAAAAAGAAAAGAAGATATATCAAGCTCACACAAAAATCCATATTCTACTTATTCTCTTTTGTTTGTATTGAATCAGGGTCTTACTCTGTAGACTAGGCTTGCCTGAAACTCTCTGTAGCCCAGACTGGCCTCAAACTCATGGTGATTCTCTTGCCTCAGCCTTTCAAGTGCTAGACTTAGAGGTGTGTGCCACCATGCCCACTTTCTTCAGAGTACTCTTGATTTTGTGAGGAGACAGGACTTTAATAGATAAGCAACTGGGTGTGACAGCCCACCCCTATGCCTGGAGTCCCAGCACTTGGGACAGGCAGGATGAGTGTCAGCTACAAGATACCATAGACTGCAAAGAAAGATGGTGTCAAATAGACAGACTAACAGAAAACACAAAATCAAACCACCAGATAGGCAATGAGAGAACACAAAGCCTGTTCCTTCAAGTCACACTAACAGCAGAAGATTCTAACATTTCTAGAGAAGAGCAAGTCACTGCTGAAGAGATAGATGAACACAAAATGTCAAAGAGTCTAGAACCCACAACCCTAGGGGAAGACAGAAGAATCATTAAACTTGAAAATAACAGGCTGCCAGCTGGAGAAATGACACAGCCTGAAAGCGGCTGAGCAGAACCACAAGGGAAAGCAGAGACAAGTGCCCCCGGCTGGAGTGGCTCAGGGAAAGCAGACACAAGTGCCCCCGGCTGGAGTGGCTCAGGGAAAGCAGA
>CABHPP010124905.1:3999-50098 GCA_902168425.1 Peromyscus attwateri | reverse complement strand
AAAAAAAAAAAAAAAAAAAAAGTTTAGGTTTGTGATTCCTTTAAGATTTCTTATAAAATTACCTTTCAAGATAAATAATAAAATGATTGGTCCTTTCTTTGTAACTGCAAAATGTACCCTGCCAGTAAAGGAACTGGCTGAGAAGAATCCCTTGCTTGCCTACACTCTGTTAATCTATAACAAGTTGCTTGGGTATGAATATACATGGGTTCTTGGGGATAATTTGTTTTTTACCTGTAATACGTAAAATGTTTAATCATGTAAGGAATGTGGAAAGCATGATGCTTTTTACTTGTATTCATTGAAATCATTCACTTTAAAAATATAATGTAGGGGCTGGAGAGATGGCTCAGTGGTTAAGAGCACCGACTGGTCTTCCAGAAGTCCTGAGTTCAATTCCCAGCAACCACATGGTGGCTTACAACCACTTGTAATGGGATCTGGTGCCCTCTTCTGGCCTGCAGGGACACATGCAAGCAGAATACTGTATACATAATAATAAATAAATAAACCTTTAAAAAAATAGCACTCTTAAAAAAAAAGTTTAAAAAAAATATAATGTAGTCACATTGTAATTTTTATATTGCCTGAAAGATTTTGCTGTGGTATATGAGCTGAAAGGGAAAGAATAAAGATGCAGTTAGAAAGAAAACACCAAGAATGACAGAATTAGGAAGAAAAATTAAGGGAGTTAGAAAGAAAACATCAAGAGAGACAGAAGGGACATTTCTGGATAGAGATAAGAAAAGAGAATATAGAACACAGAATAGCCGGGCGGTGGTGGCGCATGCCTTTAATCCCAGCACTCGGGAGGCAGAGGCAGGTGGATCTCTGTGAGTTCGAGGCCAGCCTGGTCTACAGAGCTAGTCCAGGACAGGCTCCAAAGCTACAGAGAAACCCTGTCTTGAAAAAACCAAAAAAAAAAAAAAAAAACCCAAAAAACTACAGAATAAAGGTTACAAAAGGAGGAAACCACCAAGAGAGTGTGTCTTTTCCCTTACCCCCTTGGATGAAAAAATTGTAGTACAGTGCTATGGAACAATCCTTTTCTACACTATGAATATGTATTACTCTTACTGGTTAATAAAAAGCTGACAGCCAGTAGCTGGGCAGGAAGTTAGGCAGGAAAGCCAAACTGAGAATGATGGGAAGAAGAAGGGTGAAGTTGGGAGCGATGCCAGTCAGCTGCCCAGGAAGCAAACATACTAGAAGACAGGTAAAGCCATGAGCCACATGGCAATATACAGATTAATAGAAATGGGTTAATTTAAATGTAAAAGTTAGCTAGTAACAAGCCTGAGCTATTGGCCTAGCATTTATAATTCATATTCGGCTTCTGAGTCGGTTATTTGGGACCGGGTGGTTGAGAGAGGAAATGTCCATTTACAGTATGATGACCCATGGATTCTCTTCCAGCTCTGAGCTGCTAGAGGCTGGTCCCCCAGGCAGCAGAATAAATGTTTGTGTTAATGCTTATAAATTGCTGCTGCTTTCAGTCATGATCAAATAAGCCTCATTTTTTTTCAGTGGACAGCAGTTACTACAGAAACTTAGGTCAAGTTGATCTGAGGTGTGGTATCTGATGAAACTTGCATGGTGTGACTTAATTGAATTTCATTCTTTTGAGCTAATCATCTGTGGAAGCCCACAACTGACTCAGTTTCCCAGTTTGAATCTGAAGTCTATTCTGAGTCAATAGAGTTCAAGCTTGCTTGCTCCAGGGCTGTGAGAAAGTCCTGATTAGCTCGCAGAGTCTCCTTGAAGGGCTGTAAGAAAGTCCTGATTAGCCCACAGGTAGGAACACACTATCTAGCTAGATGCAGGTTGCTGATGCCAGTCAGAGGTACATCGAGATAGAAAATGAAACTGCCTGCTCCTTGATGCAAGGCAGGATAGACAGTGGTTGAATGCCTGTGCTGTGCATTGTTCTACTTCTGTCCTTCAAGACTATATATAAGCTGGCTGTGAAATAAACCCAGGGCTGTCCAGCATTGACTGGCAGATCTCTTGACTCTTTTCTGTCTTCTTCATTGTCTCTACAATCCGCACGCCTCTACCCAGCTACCCAGCTGACTGTTGGCAGGCTCCCACAATCATCAAAGTTACATTGCCTCCTAAATGTAAAAAGACATAAAGTAAATAAAATTTACTAATTATACTCACTGTGGACTCTCCCTTCATGTTGTTCCAAATAAGGAAAGCCATAGGAAACTCCCAATTGTGAAAACCATTGGAAATGGATCACTATAGTACTATTACCAAGTTATATACATATATACATATATATGTAATTCAACAATGATGTGTTCTAATTATGCCTATTTACCAAAATATTTAATTTGCTAATTCTTTAAGGGCAAGACTTGTGATATAGATGTTTACCTAGACTAGTTAGTGTGTAAATGGTGCCTTTTTCCGTTGCCCAGATACAAAACTTCATAAAGATCTTCTCAAAATTCAGATTGAACAATTTTTTAAAGAGTACAGGTTCGACTGGAAGGAAAAACTTCTGTGCTGCCTAATGAAATTAATTCCTTTCAATGATGTTCCTAAATAAGATGGAGAAAATGGGAGACCAAGGGGATGCAACATTCTTTAATTAATTCACTCAGGCATGCAGGCAGGATCTTGAAGTATAGGCTCAAGCTAGCCTGGAACTCATTATATATTCTAGGCTGCCTTGAATGTATGTATAGCAATACTCTTGACTCAGCCTCCCAACTTGTAGGATTATAGGCATGACCCACCACACTCATCTGAAGACAATGTCTGTAAGGCAGATACTTAGGAAATGATAGGGCATGGTGCTGCCCCTTCTGGGCCTCTTTGGTAGTCTGTTTCAAGTCAATTTACTGTTTCATGTCATAATGTCTAAAGCAATGCTAGCTTAGTTTTATAAGAGTATTTTTCTTTTTGGCATGATGATGGTGATGAGAACTGAGGAAAAAGATGGTTCACTTGACTCTTTGCAGATTACTTCATAATTAGTAAGTGAGAGATACACCTAGAGGGGCAGGCTCCTATAATAATTTACCTTCAAAATATCTTTTATTTAATTTTATGGTATATGTGTAGGATATCCATAGGCATTCCTGTCCATAATTTTGACTGTTTAAACATGTGTTTTATGACCAGAAACTGAGCATGCTTAGAAATGGGCCAAACCCATGTGAAAATATATGGAGGCTCCCTCAATAGAATCCACATACTTCCTTTGTTGAAGGTGAGTTTTGGAAATGACTCCTGTACTCTTCTCACCTGTTGCAGGTGATAGGATTTCTAGTCACGCCCCCATGACAGTGCATGCGCTGGTGAGATGCTTACTCATTTCTGGGGCCTTACAGCCAACATAATCTGTGTGCTGCTGCATGGTCACCTAATTTGCACACAGTGTGATCATGTAATCTATGTACATGCATGGTGTGGCTACATAAGCCCATATGTGCATGTGTGGAGGAGTCCATAAAGGTGGATCCCACGTACCCTCCCTTCTCTCCTGCACAAGTCTTTCAGTAGGCCTAAGCACATTCTTTTCTGTCCCTTCTCCTAATAAACTCTAATAGTGGGTTTTGTTGTTCCTTGTGACTTTTCTTGAATGGTAAATAGTGCCAGGTAATAACTAACAGCAGGTAATAAATCTTTTCCCATTCTTTTATATTTTGGCTGGGCTTTTTTTGTCTTTGAACTAACCTAGATGCAAATATTATATTTAGTAAGTCTGATGACTTAAAAGTATTGTCAAGGTAGAGATCACAAGAGTTGCATGTAATAAAGAATGGCTGAAAGAAAACAAGGCTATTTCTACAGCACTGCAGTTTTAGAATCATCCTTTAGTTGTTTTCAGTCATGTATATACAATCCCAGATTTTTTGTAGGTTGCTTAGCTGTCCCAGAAGTAGCACAAGGCTTGATAAACTTTTTGGTTTTGGTTACTGCAGAGGTTTAGGTATAACTTCCATGTGGCAACAGATTCCAGGGCCATTTACATGTGCCCAAACCATAAAACTCTGGCATTTGTTGTTTCTATTGCATTATTAAAACAAAGAGGAAATAAGGTATTTGGTGAAATTTTTCTCAAATGTTGCTGGGTCCTAACAGCTCCCTCAGGGGAGGGGGTGAGAAAGCTAGGCATCACCAACACAGACACCAGGAGTCAGTTAAAAGGTAAACAGCAGACTCCTTTATTCAATAATGGGGAAAGCCTTATATATCCTATTCCCAGGCTGTGTGCCAATCTGGTGACAGTGCATGGTCATCCCTCATTGGCTGGGCACAATCAGGAGCTCTGACAGCAATCTGGTGACATTGCGTGGTTGCCCCTCATTGGCTAGGCATGATCAGAAGCTCTGGATAGCACCCAAATCTGATGACATTTTGTGGTCATCCCTCATTGGCTGGGCACAATCAGGAGCTCTGACAGCACCTGTTGCTAGGCCCTCAGGCAGACTCTAGGTTGTATCATGAGGAAGTACGTTATGTGCATGCCTTGGCAACTGGTTTGAGCCAATTTCCTTGACCCTATGGGTTGGTTCTACTATACACAAATGTCAATCTATGTTCTTTCTATGAGAACATGTATTAGTAACAGAGGTTCATGACTAGTAAATTCTCATTTAACAAGAAAAAACAAATGACACAGTCAAAACATTAACTCCAATAAACATTTAATAGAGACCAAAGAGATGGCTCAGCAGTATAGAGCACCTGTAGCTCTTGCAGTGGGCCCACATTTGATTCCAAACACCCACATGGTAGAATACAACAATCTGTAACTCCCATTCCAAGGGATCTGATGCCCTCTTATAACCTCCGCAGGCACCAGCATGCAGTTGGTGCACAAATACACACACACACACACACACACACACACACACACACGCACACACACGCACACATACTCATATATACACATAGGCAGTCAAAACACAATTTTTAAGAAGAACATTTAGCCAGGAATCTACAAGGACTACCCCAGATTAGACTAGTAGCAATAGTGGAGAGAGTGCCTGAACTGGCTTACCCCAGTAATCAGATTGGTGAATACCCTGTCATCATAGAGCCTTCATCCAGTAACTGATGGAAGCAGATGCAGAGTCCCACAACCAAGTGACAGGCTGAGCCCTGGCAGCCCAGTCGAAGAGAGGGAAGAGGGACTATATGAGCAAGAGGAGTCAAGATCGTGATGGGGAAATCTACAGAGACAACTGAACCAAGCTTGTAGGAACTCAGGAACTTTAGACCGACAGCTATGGAACTTGCATGGGACCAGACTAGTCCCTCTGCATATGGGAGACAGTTGTGTAGCTTAGTCTGTTTGAGGGGCCTCTGGCAGTGGGATCAGGATCCATCCCTGGTGCATGAGCTGGCTTTCTGGAGCCCATTACCTATGGCTGGACACCTTGCTCACCATGCAGGGGGAAGGGGCTTGGTCTAGCCTCAACTGAATGTACCAGGCTTTGCTGACTCCCCATGAGAGGCCTGGAGGGGATGGGGGTGGGTCAGGGGGAAGAGGTTAGGAGGGAGTAAGAGGAGGGATGAGAGGGGGATCTGTGGTTGGAATGTAAAATGAATAAAAAATTTTAAATAAAAAAGTGATTAAAAAAACAAAACATTTAGGGCTGGAGAGATGGCTCAGAGTTTAAGAGCACTGCTTGCTCTTCCAAAGGTACTGAGTTCAATTCCCAGCAACCACATGGTGGCTCACAACCATCTGTAATGAGATCTGGCGCCCTCTTCTGGCTTGCAGGGATACATGCAGACAGAACACTGTATACCTAATAAATAAATAAATAAAATTAAAAAAAAAAACAAAAAACATTTAGTCAGGCTGGAGACATGGCTCAGAGGTTAAGAGCACTGGCTGCTCTTCCAGAGGTCCAGAATTCAATTCCCAGAAACCACATGGTAGCTCACAACCATCTACAATGAGATCTGGTGCCTTCTTCTGGCATGCAGGCAGAATACTGTATACATAATAAAAAAATAAAATCAAAAAAATTAAAAAAAGAACGTTTAGTAAAGGGTTTATTTACAGATATGTGTTCAGAATTCAACCCACCAGCGATGAGCAAGCACTCAGGGAAATTATCACCCTTAAGTCTGAAAAGTAAGAAGGCATGTTGTTAGCTGAAAGCTAGAGTGTTTCAGCAACATAAGAAAGGCTGCTAGCGAGACCTATTGGGCCCTCGTGAAAAACTCTCCCCTTCTGATGCCAATGGAGATTGAGAGCCCAATATGGCCAGCTTTGGCAAGCATTAATGTAAGCCTAGGAAATGTAGCCATTCTTTTGGATTCTCCAGAAGGTAATGTATGGTAACTGCTTTTTCAAGTATGTTTGAGAACATGTCACTCAGACACCTTGGAGATTAAGGATAACCCTGAAGGTCACTGACCTCCATTTGTTAACAGTAGCATGCCAGCTAAGCCTTTTCATTTTCACAACCCTCTTCAAGCTGGAGTAGTACCTACTTTTCAGGAGTGGCTCTGTGCAACATTTATTGGCCTTCTGAAATTCATTTAGCCCCCCCTTTGAAGATACCTTAAAATTCATGAGCCAGAATGTAGCCATTATGAGACCATTAGTTATGCTCCTTGTGAGCTGCCTGTTTTTTCTTTATGGTTCTTAGTTGTTCTTTTGCAGAGCTGCCAGCTTCAGTTGTGCTGGGATCAACAAAAATGGGTCTTGGCGGTTCGTGTTCCTGGAGTTGTATCCATGCCAGTGGATGCCCACACGCTCCAGAAAAGAATTTGACATTGCTGCTGCCATTGTTGCTGTTATAGCAATGGTGCCCACCACTGCTACTCTTTCTGGGATTACCATTTCATAATTGCTTACTACAGCTAGCACAGTGGAGACCCTGGCAGCAAAAGTAGCTACCACAGTTAGTTAATCTTTCATTCTATTGGGCATAATAAGTTTAATTCAATAGTTATATACATTTCAATTGGCTTTGAAAATTATAAATTTATAAACTCAAGTTCCATTTGCTTTTGGGATACCATCTTACAAGGACTCCAATTTGCAGTAAGGCTCGTTAAGGAAGGGAATGGCTCAGTTGCCTTTAGCCTACTGCTATGGGTGGGTTAGGACTTCTGTTGGTCTTTTCTGTGTCAAACACACAGATTGCAAGCCCAGTGCCACTTTGAGATCTTTGGCAGCAGTTAACTCTGCAGCTCACACACGATTGAGCCTGTATGATAATGAGTATTCAGAGATGGGCAATGCCTGGGGGGCGTTCACCAACCTAAAACAGAGCGCCTGTGTGGCTTGGGCAGGCGTCTCCATGACGGGTAAGGTGACCTGCTGAAGTCCCACACAACCTAAGTCAGAAGCTCATTTTTTAGTAAAAGGGGGACCTGTAGGGCCCTGGCCCCCGTCTTGGGTAACTGTTGCCTTGCTGCTGACCTTGACCTTGATATCCTCCCTATGCTAATTCCCTGCCGGGTTCCACCCTCCTGAATGCCTAAGGAAAGATCCTTGTCTATGTATCCTGCATAATGGGCGTTAACAGCTTAGACACAAGATTGTAAAACATCGGTAGCAAACTTCTGCCCTCGGGGGTTCTCCCATTGTGCTGTAAGCCTGTATTTAAGACCTCCTCCCTCCTTCAATAAATGGCACTCGAGGGAAAAAATTTTTATACTGTATCAAGCTGATAATAGAAAAATAAATAATAAATAAAAATGAAAAAAAATTAGAAAAAAAAGAAAGAAAGGCTGCTGGCTACACAGAAGTAGCAAAACAAAGGCCCAACAGAGAACCAGGAATGGGACAGATCTCAGTTATTGGTGCCCATGGTTCAAATCAAGGAAGAAGTTCCAGGAAATCTGTCTCTAGAAGATAGATTCTGAGTTGCTAGACAGAGGTAGAGGGCAATCAGCACAGAAACAGTACCACATACATTTCCTGATCTTCAGTTGCTCCACATGCAGCTCACCAGAGTTCAAGAACAGGTTACTGACCCAGATGATACAGCCATAGTTAAATTATTATCATTTAAGTTCTATTGAACTTCTAAGAGCCTAGAAGCTTAAAATATATGTTAAGTGCTTTGGTCCTAAACAGTCAATTTATTAAAAAAAATCTCAAAACATTTTTATATTTGCCCACAGAGCCTCTATTCCCAGAACTGTTCTTCTATTCAAATTAATTATAAATTTACACTCTGCATTACTTCATGCCCCTTCATCTTCTAACCTATATATCTCCGACCAGCTAACATGCTGCCACTCTTTGTTCCTGTGTATTATCTCTTTCTTTTTAGGTATTTTAAAATGGTTCAGTTGATGTCTGGTTTTCACCAGTGTGGTGTGCATTACTGAGATTTTCCATGTACTTCAGCCTTGGGTTTGTTGAGCATCCTGTGGGGTTAGGTTTTTGTTTTTTTGGGTTTTTTTTTTTTTATCATGCTTGGAACACTTTCAGCTCTCCCTCAAATAATTTTTAAGTTTTTGAGATACAGTCACTATCCTCCTGTCCTATCTGACAAAGGGCTAAGATTATCTGGCTGACAACACTTTTTCCCCCTCATTTGGTAGTACAGGCAATTGAACCAATGTCTCACTCATGCCAGATAAATCTACATCAACTGGTTTATATACCAGCCTTCAAATGCACTTTCCTTTGTTTGTTTTCTCTTTTTATATATCATTGGAATAATTTTTACTTATCAAGTTCACTGATTTTCAATGTTTAAACTGCTCTTAATTCTACCAAACATTAAAAAAAAGTTCAGTAATGTTTTCATCCCTATTAGTCCCATTTGAACCTTTAGAAAGTTTTTTTTTTTTTCCGAAACAGGGTTTCTCTGTGTAGCTTTGTAGAAAGCTTTATATATAGACTAGGCTAGCCTCAAACTCAGAAATCCTCCAGCTTCTGTATCCCAAGTGTTGGGACTAAAGGTATGTACCATCACGCCCAGCATTTTTTTGAGTATTTGAATGCCAGATGATTTTTTTTATGTCAGACATTGTGGACCAGTAGCTTTAAAGTAGGAATAATTAGCTCTAATACTGAAACGTCCATCTGCTACACACTGCCCATACTTTCCAAGTTGTTTCACCTCTGACTGGTAGGAACCTATTTCCAGCCTTCAATGAGGTCCAAAGCCACTAACCTACTGCTTTCCATGCTGTGATTTCTATCCTGGCATCAGGATGTTTCCTTTATCAGACAGATGTGCAAACTTTGATTAAGCCGAAGGACTCAAGGGAAATCCTTCAGATTCTGACGCCCACCACTTCAAAGTTCCGTCTCCTCTAGGACTTTCCTTGGAACTATAGCTACTGTGAGCTCACCCAAAGTCAAGCCTCTTTTTAGTTCAGTAGAATTTGGTTTGGTTCCATTCCTGAATACCTGGGAACTGCTACCAGGCAGTAAGCTGGGTAATAAAGTTCACCTCCATTTGCCTGTCTATAATGGGGACTACTAACAGGTTTTTATTTTATGTCCAAGTCATTGTTACTGAAGAGATGGATTCAACTTAAGTGCCTGAACAGAACATGAATAGAAAAAGCAAATGTGGTATGTGTACACAGAAGTATTATTCATCCACCAAAGAGAGAATTTCTGTCATTTTTAGCAATGTAGATAGAATTCAAGGAAATTATATGAAATGAAATAAGACCAACAATGAAAGATAAACATTTCATATGGATTTTAAACACTAATAATGATTTTAAAGGAGAAAATAAATGTTATTACTAGAGCCCTGGAAGGATTTGGAAAGAGAGTGGAAAGAGATAGTTAATGAGTCCAGGTGTGCAGCTATATAGAATAACTTCAAATAACAGCACAGCAATGTAACTGCATAAAACAAAACCAAGTATTCAAAAATAGCTAATAGAAGCCAAGCATGGTGGTACATGCCTTTAATCCCAGCACTCAGGAGATAGAGGCAGACATATCAGTGTGAGTTCAAAGCCAGTCTAGACTACACGGAGAGTTCCAGGCCAGACAAAGATACATAGTGAGACCTTTTTCTCAACAACAACCCAAAGCTAATAGAGAGGATTTTGAATATTCCTAACAGAGAAATGATAAATATATGAAGTAATACATATTAAACCAATTACCCAGATCTGATAATTGCATATTATGTATGTGTACTGAAATGCCATACTATACCCCACAAATACATAAATCTTCTAGATGGCAATTAAAAACATTAAAGTAAAAATATTTCACATATAGTTACAGTTTCTAGTTGTTTAAGACAAGAGAGTTCATCTGGTCCACAGCAGAAACCAGATGTCTTTACAAACATCTGTTTAAGAGACTAATTTAAAAAATAAATAAATAAATAAAAGAGACTAATTTTGCTGGGCAGTGGTGCTGCACACCTTTAATCTGAGCACTTGGGAAGCAGAGGCAGGTGGATCTCTGTGAGTTTGGGGCCAGTCTCATCTACAGAGTGAGGTCCAGGATAGCTAAGGCTACACAGAGAAACCCTGTCTTGAAAAACCAAAACCAACTAACCAAACAAACAAAGACTACTTTTTGTAGTGATTCATATACAATGAACACAACTTCCTCACAAAATCACTTGAGTAGGATCACACTAATTACACTCTTAAAATCATCAGTTTGAACTTATTCAGGGTATCCTTTTGTTAGAATTCTTTAGTGGTCAATGAGTTTTCCTTTTCTGATGAGATCTTTGGCTCACTTACTATAGTAGCTTTTCTCCTGTTTAATACTTGTGACTTCTCACTGAAAGCTCCAGCACTATCTCTAGCAGTACTGAAAACATTGTTACTTTGACAAGTTATCCAAGGGGCAGTAAGTTGTATCTTCTGGGAAAACTACTTTTCATATTGTCTGCCTCTACAAAAAGTCTCTTTTCTGAATTCTTTCTAGTGATTCCCAACTCCCAAAGTTTTTTCCATGATGGTCTTGATAGGAGACTCTTCTATGTATTCTTAAGAAGTGTTAAGAGGACATCTGATAGCATCTGTCCAAGTCCCTTGCATTTATATGGCTTCTATTTATGATTTCTTTGATGTATGATGAGATGTGACTTCCTGAGACATTTAGTACCACATTGTTTGCACCCATAGTTTTTATCTCTTGTATGAATATTTTGATGCCTCATAAGATGTCATTTTCTAGTGAAAGATTTCCCACATTCACCACATTACAGGGTCTCTCTCCTGTATGGATTCTCTGATGAAGCATAAGCTGTGGCTTATCAAAGAAAGCTTTTTCATAATCACTGCATTAGAGGTCTTCTCTCCTGTATTATTTCTCTGATGCTTAATGAGCTGCACTTTTTGAACAAATGCTTTCCCACACTCACTGCATTCATAGGGTTTCTCACCTGTATGAATTCTCTGATGTCGAAAGAGTTGTGTTTTCCCTGCAAACACTTTCCCACAGTCACTACATTCAAAAGGCTTTTCTCCAGTGTGGGTTCTCTGGTGATGAATAAGGCTTGACTTCTCACTGAAGGTTTTCCCACATTCACTGCATTCATAGGGTTTCTCACCTGTATGTGTCCTCTGATGTGATACCACGCTTGACTTCTGGGAGAAGGCCCTTCCACACTCACTGCATTTATAGAGTTTCTCCCCAGTGTGAGTTCTCTGATGTGTTAGGAGTTGTGACTTTCCACACTCACACCTATAAGATTTCTCTCCTAAGTGACTTTTTTTTATGTCTTATTAGCTCTGACTTTTTGAAAAAGGCTTCTTCACAATTACAACATTGATAGTTCTTCTCTCCAGTATGGGTCATCTGATGTTTAATAAGTTGTGGCTTTCTGATGAAGGTCTCACTATGTTCACTGCATCTGGTTTCTCTCCTGTGTAAGTCCTTTGATGCCTAATGAGAAGGGAATTCCTGTTGAAGGCATTTTTACATTCACTACATACATAAGGATTCTTCCCTCTATGTGATCTCTGATGAGTAACAAGTTGTGAATTCCAAAAGAAAGCTTTTCCACAATCACTACATTTATAGGGTTTTTCTCTTTTATGTGTTCTTTGATGAGTGATAATTTCAGTTTCTGAGAAAAAGCTTGTTGCTAGAGTTTTCCTGCCTGGCCCACAGTCAGGATAAATCTCTTTCACCTGCCAGTCCCACAGCTGCTCAGACCCAACCAAGTAAACACAGAGACTTATATTGCTTACAAACTGTATGGCCGTGGCAGGCTTCTTGCTAACTGTCCTTATATCTTATATTAATCCATTTCTATAAATCTATACCTTGCCACATGGCTCATGGCTTACCGGCATCTTTACATGCTGCTTGTCTTGGCGGTGGCTGGCAGGCAGTGACTCCTTCTGCCTTCCTGCTCTTTTAATTCTCTCTGTTAGTCCCGCCTACTTCCTGCCTAGCCACTGGCCAATCAGTGTTTTATTAGCAACACATTTGCCATACAGAACATCCCACAGCAAAAGCTTTTCCACAATCATTGCAACCATAAGGTTTATTTATTGTATGAATTATCTCATGTCTTTTTTGCTGTGGTTTTCTGCTTAAGGCTTTTCCACATACACTACTACAAGCATTGTGCTTCTTTCCAGTATGAATTCTCTGATGCTGAATGAGCAGTGATCTACTATAGAGCTATACTCCCAAATATTCTTTCATTCTTTAAAGATCAATTTTATTATGCATATGGGTATGTCTAAGTGTGGGTATAGGCATATAGGTGCAGGTGCCCATGGAAGGCAGAGGCATGTGATCGTCTGACATGGAGTTATAGGTAGTTGTGAGCCTCCCAACATGGGTACAGGGAACTGAACTCGGATCCTCTAGAAGAGTAGTAAGCACTCTTAACTGCTGAGCCATCTGTCCAGTCCTGTCTGTTTATTTTTTTGAGAAAAGAACTCACTGTGTATTCTAGACTTGCCTCAAACTTGTTTTATATACCCTGGACTCAAATGCACTATGAAGGCTAGACTAGATTCCAACTCACTGTTCTCCTGTCTCTACTTCACAGATGCTAAGATTAGAAGCATGTGCTACCACTTGTGGCTTTGCTGAATATTTTGAACAGGATTTTATTGAATATTTTATTTATTTATTTATTTGTTTGTTTGTTATGAGACGGGGTCTCTTTGTATAGCCTGAGCTGCCTTGGAATTTCTCTGTAGACTACGCTGGACTCAAACTCACAGAGATCCACCTATTTCTGCCTCCTAAGTCCTGGAATTAAAGATGTGTGCCACCACATATGGTGATATTTTATTTGTGCTGAAATGTGATTTTATTTATATGTTAATAAATAAAGTTGCCTGGGGGTCAGAGCTAATAACAAGCCATTTAGCAGAAGTCTGGCAGTGGTAGCACACACCCTTAATCTCGATCACATGACAGGCAGATCTCTGTGTGTTCAAGGACACCACCAGCATGGAGATACATGCCTTTTGTGGTGGTATTGTGTTCCCCAAAATTATTGTGTACCCTAATAAACTTATCTGAGGTCAGAGAACAGAAAAGCCACTAGATACTTAGGATAGGCAGTGGTAGTACATGCCTTTATTCCTAGCATTCCAGAGGCAGAAATCCATGTGTTCAAGGATACAGCCAAGCATGATGTGTTGCTAGAGTTTTCCTGCCTGGCCCACGGTCAGGACAAATCTCTCTCACCTGCCAGTTCCACAGCCACTCAGACCCAACCAAGTAAACAGAGAGACTTATATTACTTACGAACTGTATGGCTGTGGCAGGCTTCTTGCTAACTGTCCTTATATCTTAAATTAATCCATTTCTATAAATCTATACCTTGCCACGCGGCTCGTGGCTTACCGGCATCTTTACATGCTGCTTGTCCTGGCTGTGGCTGGCAGTGACTCCCTGTGCCTTCCTGTTCTTTTAATTCTCTCTGTTAGTCCCGCCTATACTTCCTGCCTAGCCACTGGCCAGTCAGTGTTTTATTAGCAACACATTTGCCATACAGAACATCCCACAGCAATGATGACTCATGCCTTTAATCCCAGAAAGTGAGCCATTAATCCCAGGGAGTGATGGTAGAAAGCAGAAAGGTATATAAGGAGTGAGAACCAAAAACTAGAAGCATTTGGCTGGTTAAGCATTTGGCTGGTTAAGCTTTCAGGCTTTCAAGCAGCAGTTCAGCTGAGTTTCATTCTGGATGAGGACTCAAAGGCTTCCAGTCTGAGGAAACAGGATCAGCTGAGGAACTGGCAAGGTGAGGTAGCTGTGGCTCGTTCTGTCTCTCTAATCTTCCAATGTTCACCCCAATAACTGGCCTCAGGTTTGATTTTATTAATAAGAACTTTTAAGATTCCTGCCGGGCAGTGGTGGTGCACGCCTTTAATCCCAGCACTTGGGAGGCAGAGCCAGGCGGATCTCTGTGAGTTCGAGGCCAGCCTGGGCTACCAAGTGAATTCCAGGAAAGGCGCAAAGCTACACAGAGAAACCCTGTCTCGAAAAAACCAAAAAAAAAAAAAAAAAAAAAGATTCCTGCTACAGCCTTTAATTTCAATACCAACCACAGAGACCTGGAGGTCTGTATAGACAGGTAGTGACGAGGAGGTCATGTGGTTGGGTTTACAACCAATGAGAAAGCAGAACAGAAAGTCAATAAAAAGACAGACACACAGGAAGTAGGTCTCTTTCTGAGGGGAAGAGCGACAGCAACAGCGAGGGGTAAGAAGGCGGTCTTGGTCTTAGCTCTTGGCTGCTGCTCTGACCTCTTGGGCTTTTAACTCTGCATTTGGCTCTGTGTTTCTTATTTAATAAAAAAGTTCAGAATTACATCTACAACCACATCTTTTTTGAATATTTTAAATTGATATTGTAGATCACTAATCTCTGAGCATAACAGCCAATATCACTTTCATCAAATCAGTTGAGCTCATCACTGAAGATGGTTGTGTTGGTTAGTTTTTTGTCTACTTGACACAAGCTAAAGTCATCTGAGAAGAGGAAACCTCAATTGAGAAAAATGCCCCACCTATTTGCCATGATTGATGTGGGAAGGCCCAGCCCACTGTGGGCAGTGCCATCCTTGGGCAAGTGGTCCTGGGTATGTAAGAAAAAAAATTGAGCAAACCAGGAGGAACAAGCCAATAAGCAGCATTTTCCATGGTTTCTACTTCAGTTCCATCATGGAAGATTTAGCAGGATCTCAAATAAAAAGCAGTTATTCTTATTTTTTTCAGGGATAATTTTTTTTGGTAGGGAATAAAGGTATTATCTAACTATCAAATATTAGAATTTGAGAGAAGGGACCAACCAGTGTTGCTGACTTGAAGGAGAATGAAATGAAGGCTTGATGTTTCATGAATAGATATGAAGGACAATAAAATCTGGAGACTGGGGGGGGGGTTTCTAGACTTTTTCTCTGTATAGCCTTGGCTGTCCTGTAACTTGTCTGCCTGCCTCTGCCTCCCAAGTGCTGGGATTAAAGGTGTGCACTACTATCACTATCTGGCTTAAGTCTGGAGATTAAAAGCAAGAATCACAAGATAAAATCAGAGTCTGCTTGCAGAATTTGTAGCAAGTTATTTTACGAAGAGTGAGAGAAAAAAACATAGTAATTTTGTGTTTTGTGGGGTTTTTTTGAGCCAAGGTCTCATTTGGCCTAGGCTAGTATCAAAGTTACTGTGTAGCTGAGAATAGCCTTGAACTCCTTATCCTCCTGCCTCCACTTCCTAAGTGGTGGGAATAAAGGCATATACTACTATGCCCAGACTCAAAGACTGTAATTTTAAAATAGCAATAAGGTGCTGGAGAGATGGCTCAATGATTAAAAACACTTGTTGCTCTTGCAGAAGGTTTGGTTTCCAGTACCCACGTGGTGGCTCACAATAATCCATAGCTTCAGTTCCAGGGGATCTGATACCTTCTGACCTCCTTGAGCACCTGGTACACACATGGTGCATATACACACATTCAGGCAAAATACTCACAAATATAAAATAAATAAATCTATAAATCTAAAAAATAAGACCACAGAATATATTTATTTAATCCTAGCTACTCGGGAGCCTTGCAAATTCAAATCTAGTCCAGGCAACTTAGTGAGACGATATCTTAAAATATAGTTAAAAAAAAAAAAAAAGAGCTAGAAGCCAGGCACAGTGGTACATGCTTTTAATCCCAGCACTCAGGAGGCAGAGTCAGGAGGATCTCTATGAGCTCAAGGTCAGCCTGGTCTATAAAACAAGTTCTAGAACAGCCAGGGCTACATACTAAGACTCTGTCTAGAAAACAAACAAAAAAAAAGGTTAGGATGTAGTTCAGTGGCAGAGTACCTGCTCTATATGTATAAAATCCTAACATTAATCTCTAATACTGCAAACCTCATATGTATAAAAACTCTATTTCATCTAAACTAATGAAGTGTATCAAACAATAATGACGTGATTGGTTTATATATTTAAAGGTTTGGTATAGAATTGGTGTTTAAAAAAAAAACCTTAAACTACTCATGATAACTGATACCTATATAATTCCAGCACTCTAGAGGCTGGGGTAGAAGAAATGCCATGTGTACCAGGCTGGTCTGAGCTACACAGTGAATTGCAAGACACCCAGAGCTACAAATTGAGAATCTATGTAAGAAAATTGAAAATAACTTAAACTGGTTTGACTAAATTAGACTGCTGCTACCACTGTGTGGGTACATGTATATTTCTGCACTTTGTTTCTGCCACACATTGGCTACAAGATCCTTAGTTCTACCTACTTTTCCAAAATAACAGTATAGTGGTATCTTATTTGTGCTGAAATGTGATTTTATTTGTATGTTAATAAATAAAGTTGCCTAGGGGTCAGAGCTATTAACAAGCCATAGCGAAAGCCAGGGCGGTGGTGGTGCACGCCTTTAATCCCAGCACTTGGTAAGCAGAACTAGGTAGATCTCTGTGTGTTCAAGGATACAGTCAGCATTGGAGACACACGCCCTTAATCTCTTAATCTTAATCTTAATCTTAATCTTAATACCAACCATAGAAGACCTGGAGGTTTGTACAGAGAGGCAGTGACAAGGCAGTTACGTAGTTGGGTTTACAACCAATGAGAAGGAAGAACCAGAACTCTTTATAAGTCAAACGCACAGGAAGTAGCTCCCTTTTCGGAGAGCTCTCTTGGCGGGAGAAGCTAGCTGGCGGAGAACGGGTAAGCTTCTGGCTCTGACCTCTTGGGCTTTCACCTTTACATTGGCTCTGTGTTTCTTATTTAATAAGGCGGTTGGTTACATCTACATAATAGTCCTACTTCCAGTCAAGTTTGTAATTCTGACTTCAACACAATATCTAGTAATCTTTAAAAATTCTGATAAATTCAAAGTTTTATCATGATTTCCAGGCCTTTAGAATCTTTTACTCTCAAATTATTATTACCATAATACTCTCAAATATTTAATTATAAAGATTATTTTCTGTCCTGGGATCTTTGCCACTACAGTTGTCTCAAGATTTAGGAACTTTAAATACAACTTATGAACAACACTTCAAATGTACTCATCTGTCCCTAAAACTCTTGAGACTTAATTTTCACCCTTTCTAATAATGTTTGTTATTTCTCACCTAAGAAGTTTTGACTCAGGATTCCTTCATCTGTTATCTGTGACTCTTCTTGGTCCAGCTTGACAGCTACATCAGGTTTGATGATTTGATAACCTGTCAATTAGAATTTGAGCCCAATTGCTTAAGCTGAGAGATTCAAGCATAAAGAACTTTTTATTATAATAACCATGAAATATAGGAGCTGGAGAGATGGCTCAGCGGGTTAAGAGCATTTGCCTGGGTTCAGTTCCCAGCACCCACATGATGTTTCACAACCATTTGTAACTCCAGTTCCAGGGGATCCAACCTACATCTTCTGACATCTGTGGGCACCAGACATGTATGTTGTGCAAATGCTTTCATTCAGGCAAAACACACATGCACATAAAATAAATAAATCTGAAAAAAAAAAACCTTAAAGACTGTGATATAAAGCAGGTGACTAAAAATAATCAACATATATAGAAATGTTATAGAAATGAAGAAATGTAAAATGTATATCCAAATCAGTACACACATCAGAGGGATGGTTACTATGCACACATTAAATTACAGCAGAAATTCTCACCCAAGAAGACAAGGCTGCTGCAGTTCTCCAACATCACATCTCTATAAAAGCTCTTTTGAGTAGGGTTAAGCAGCTGCCACTCCTCCCATGAGAAGTCTACATCCACATCCTCAAATGATATCTGAAAAGCACAATCTCTGTTTAATGTGAAGTGATTATCATGGGGCCTTGTAGATTACAGGCTTGTTTCTCTATTTGTGGCAGACAGCCTCAGTGATCTCTGACTCCCACTATTGGTGTTATGTATACTTTGCTTTCAGGCGTGAGCTGACCTCACTGACTATAGGACATAATGGGATGAAGTGATGGGATGCTATTTCACAGATTAGGTTATAAGAGAATATAACTTCCTTCTTGAAAGTTCTTTCTCTCCCTGGGAAAATCTGGCAGTAACACTGTTAAGTAACCTCATAGAAAGCCACATACAGCAAGAAACCAAGGCTCAAATATTCCTATGAGGATGCATAAACTAGATATCTCCCTCCTGCACCTTGAGATGACCTCAGCCCTTCTGAACATCTGGATTTATGTGTTATTCAAGCCTCTGTTCCAGAACCAAGAGGTAAGCATCTGATAAACCACAGAAACTGTAAGGTAAATGTTTCTTCTTATACACTGAGTGTTGGGACAATTAGTCACACAGAGATGAATAAACACTATGATATACTAATATTGCATTATACTTTCTAAAAGAAGTAAAATGTTATTAAAATTTATATAATTGTGAGCTGGGTGAGTGATTGACATCTGTAATCCCAGGTACCAGGAAGGCTGGGGTTGGGAGCCAGTCTTGGCTACATAACAATACAGTCCCTGGCTGGCAGTGGTGGTCTATACATCAAACTCCAGGCCAGCCAGGGGTACAAAGTGAGACCCATTCTCAAATCAACAAGAACAAAACAGACTGCTCCCAACAAAAAACAATTACCTTATGAATTTACACATCTACATACCTATCCATTTAATGAGAAATTGAAGAAGGGTGTCTTTATAAGTAAAGTAGTTCTTAAAGAAGGTTTCATTGGTATTTGAGTACAATTTTCAGCTAGGCAGAAATGCCTCATAGGAATGACCTCCACCATGCCTGGCTTCTGCCTACTAAACATCAGGCATACCTCTCAGCCACCGACAAAATGAAGCCACATGAATACACTGACACTCTCTTCTTTCCTGTCAGAAAAAGTAGGCAGGCATCTTTTAGGTATCTTCTAAAATGAAAATATTGAATGACTAATGTTTCTATAGGAACTGAACAATGCAATGCTGAGTAGAAAAAAGTCATGTCAGAATCTTTAGTTTTCCAGATCACTAGCAAACAAAGCATTGTCAGTATGAAACAAGTATACACGGGGATGGGACAAAACAGGTTGCGAGCACTAGGTATGAGACACTGGGGTTAGGCAACCTTCAGAGAGAATACAAACAAGGACGGCAGAGGAAGGGACATTCCAGGAAAGTCATGAAAAGACTACAGGAGCATACCACAGGTTGAGAGAGTGGTGACAGGGGCAATGTGGCTCTTAATGTGAAAGCTAAAGCCTGGAGCAAGCAGAGGCCAGCTTTTCCTGAATTTACGTAAATGTGTAAGATGCTAACACCAACAGGGCAGAGGATACAGAAGAAAGGAGAAAGATTTAGAGCAAGCCCGAAGAATAGAGACCTAATAGGACATCAAAGTTACAACACCAAAGTACAACTTTGTATTTGGATTAATAAAAAATAATATTAAGATAGGTAGGGATGGAGTTCAGTGGCAGAATGCTTGTCCAACATGTGCCAAAGCCTATCACTAGCATCACAACAACAATAAACAAAATAAAATGTGCACACACACACACACACACACACACATATATATTTAGATTTTGTAAAATTGTCACTCGAGAATCTGTGATAAGAAGATAGATTTTGGAAAAAAAAAAAAAGAAGATAGATTTTGTTTTTAAAACAGGGTCTCTTTATGTAGTCCTGGCTGTCTTGGAACTCACTACGTAGATAAGGCTGGCCTAGAACTCATAGAGATCTGCCTGCCTGTACTTCCTGAGTGCTGGGGTTAAAAGTGTGTGCCACCATGCCCAGACAAGAAGGTAGATTTTATGTGGGTGTATGGGCTAAGTCTCAGGATAGGTATATTTTGTAAAACAAAACAAAACCCCAATTGTTTTGTTTCCTCTTTTTTCTCCTTTTGAGACAGGATCTCACTATGTAACCCAGGTTGGCCTGAGCTCATAATGTAGCCCATGCTAGCCTCAAACTTTTGGTCCTCTTGACCTTGCCTTTCAAATATGTTCTCAAAACAGAATTAGCTAGGGGTTAAGGGCTACATGAAGGTACAAGGGGTATCCTTTTACTAAGGATAATGGTAATGGTAATGGTCCTTGGTCTAAGTTAGACCCTCTCTCAAACAAAACAAAGCAAAACAAGACAAAATCCAGACCAGATTAAAAGCTCCAGGGCAGGAGCCCTAATAGCATAACTGCATAATTAATATCTGTTTTTACACTGCAAATTCCCATTTCCATCTAGGACTAACTTTTGTGGGTATTCTGATCTCATTGATACTATCTCAGCCTGAAGACCTTCAAATCAGCTCCAACTTGCTGGCCAAAATCTGGAGTCATAAATTAGTGCTAGGGGCAAAGTATCCATACAGAACTTGGAAGCCTCCTAGCTCTCTATTGGGTTGAACTATTGTTTTTTTTTTTGTTTTTTTTTTTTTTTTTTTTGGTTTTTCGAGACAGGGTTTCTCTGTGTAGCTTTGTGCCTTTCCTGGAACTCACTTGGTAGCCCAGGCTGGCCTCGAACTCACAGAGATCCGCCTGGCTCTGCCTCCCGAGTGCTGGGATTAAAGGCGTGCGCCACCAACGCCCGGCTGAACTATTGTTTCCTGGTAATTACCTGCTAAGACACATTCAAGTCATGAAATTCAAGAACTCCTGATCTTCCTGCTTTATGAATCTCAGATGCTGGGATTACATGTATCAGCTGTATCCATCGAAAGGTCATGGTCTTATGCCTTCTGGCATTCCTAACTCAGATGCTTTATTTCTGGTTTCTCTGAGTTCTTCTTCAGGGGCTCATATCATGATCTCCCTAGGACACTTGCCTTCAGTCTGATTCAGGACCCAGCACACTTCTCTACTCCCAGCCCTTCTTCAGTCCATATTCTAGGTCTATAAAACTGAAAGACTTTTGTTCAGAGCTCCTTCAGCAGTAAGTAGTAAATATCCCCTCATTTGTGCTAATGGACCTTGCATAAGACCATTCTCGGGGGAGGTTGGGAAGTACTTCTTGGGTCTGCGCTCCTGTTTATTCTCTTGCAGAAGTGATAGAAGGCCTCAACAAACCAGTGGTTTGCTGCTTTAACTTTAACTAACCACTTGTCACCTAAAGCTCAGCTTGGTCAGCCCATCTGAGCTTTTACCATACAACAAGATCTCAAAAGAAGGAAAAGTCAATGTTATTGAATATTTATGTACACAGTAAAATTCTTAAAAGGAAAACAAGGGAGGAAAGAACAACAGGGTTGATGTTAGCTAGGTGGTAAGAATTCCTTTTTCACAAACAAAAGAACAAATAACAAAACCATAAGTAGGGCAATGGTGGTGAATGCCTTTAATCCCAGCATTTGGAGGCATGAGGCAGAACAAATTCCAAGACAGCCAGAGCTGTTACACACACACACACACACACACACACACACACACACACACACACACACACACGTTGACAAAAAGTAACAAACCAAAAAACCCAGAAGAAATCCAATTGAGAGACTATGAGTATCAGACGAAAGTCTATACCAACCAGCCTGCTAGATGACTATTTCTCTTTTCTAAAACTATAGTCCAAACTAATGTGTATTTAAGGCTCCTGTCTAACTGTCTTAGTTTCTACAAAACAGTGGTCCAAGTTTTGTTTTGTTTATTTTTTTCCAAGACAGGGTTTCTCTGTTTAACAGCCCTGGCTGTCCTGGAATTCGCTTTGTAGACCAGGCTGGCCTTGAATTCCAGAGATGCACCTGCCTCTGCCTCCCGAGTGCTGGGACTAAAGTCATGCACTACCATGCCCGGCTGGTCCAAGTTTTTTTAAATTCATATTCTAAGCACACATCAAGGAATTCTGTAAGAAACAGTCCTGGGAAATATGTTTGGTTATTACAGGGTTGCTATTTAGGACTTTGTTCACTAGACTACCCATTTAAATAGATATTAAACAGCTTCATATTTTCTCTTATTATGATTCAAATCTATTTAGAGTCTAAAGTTAGACCTTTCCTGTTGTAGATTCATGCATGCCTTATCATTTCTATGGGGAAAAAACTACCATAGTATATAAACAAATAACTCAACTTTGACTCAGTCATCTTCTGCTATGCTTAAGAAATTCAATATGTCATGGCTTCTGTCTGTCCTGATTCCAGAGAGAAATCTCTCTTCAAAAGTCTGGAACCTAAGAATACATTCTTACTCCTGATTCCTCCCTTTGTTCATCTCACAGGAACTATTTTATTCCTGAGAGTGGTAGCCTGTGGAGATAGCAGATATGTTATTTTAGTTAATGTCATTAGTTTGGAGGTGTAAATCTTGGTTTTCCCTTGCTGGGAACTCAGATAATTTAAAGCCTCAGACTAGATGTCACAAGTAGTGGGTATGAAAGAGGATGGAGTATGACATCCTGGCATGTCTCATCAATCCTGGCCACATCTGGGACAGGCCTGTATCACATTCCATCCTTAAGAACCTTGGCTCTGGGCTGGAGAGATGGTTCATTGGTTAAGAGCTCTTGCTTCTCTTCCAAAAAACCCAAGTTTAGTTTCTAGTACCAACATTTGTGTATGCCACAAGAGCCAGAGTGGTGGTGCATGCCTTTAATCCCAGCAGCACTCGGGAGGTAGAGGCAGGTGGATCTCTTTGAATTCCAGGCCAGCCTGGTCTACAGAGTACGTTTCAGGACAGCCGGCCAGGGCCCTCATACAGAGAAACATGGTCTTGAAGAACCAAAAAAAAAAAAAAAAAAAAAAAGAGCCAGGAAACTGAGGGAAGAAAAGAAACTTAACCAGTTTGTTTTAAAATCTTTTTGTTGGGACTGACTGGTGGGTAGTTCAGTTAATTGTCTGAGGCAAGATAAAAATGGAGAGGAGTTCTGTTCAAGTTTGTCATTGTTAACAAAGGAACACAGCCAGACACATCAATATTGTATGTGATGAGAATTCTTTACAGAGAGCCTTTCCTGGAATACAAAAGGTGGTAGGTTTTTTTTTGTTTGTTTGTTTGTTTTTGTTTTTTTTTTGTTTTTTTTTAAGGACCAGGCAGACACCATAACAGGCTGTTCAGTCTTCTCTCAGATATCAGGCCTCAATTTCAGTTTCCTGAGACTTGAGCAAGCAGTTTCTGGGAGGGCCATGAACAAAAGACATAGTCCTTGCAGTAGCTCCCTTTCTGCATGTGGTCTGACCAATCAAGGTTCAGCCAATTGTTTACAGTCTGTGACCTCTCACCAACTCAGGGCTACTTGTATGAGTCAAGGACAGAGCCTGGGCCATTAAGTTAGCCACCACAGTCAGTAGTGCTAGGCCAGACAGCCTCCATGGCAGCTCAAGGACAAAGCCTGGGACTTGTCCAGGCCTGCCCAAAATGGATAACTGTAACCCCCAACTAACCCTAGCCAATTAAAAGTTACTAACATGATTGCCACTCACACAAACCAATCCTGAGTCTGTTCCTATGTAGTCTGTAGACCCCCAAGCCCCATTTGCTTTAAAAACCCTGTCCCATTGCACTCGGGGTCTCTCCTGCTCTGCTGCTGCGTCATAGTAAAATGACTTTTTACAAGCTGAGCACTCAGGAGGCAGAGGCAGACAGATCTCTGTAAGTTCAAGGCCAGCCTGTAATTCAGAGTGAGTTCCAAAAAAAAAAAAAAAAAAAAAAAAGACTCTTTGCTTTTGCTTTGGATTCGGTCTCTTGGTGGTCTTTGGGGGACTCTGGGCACAACATTTTTAACCTCTGCTGTTTCTCAGGAAGACAAGATTCTAATGTCCTCACAACATGCTTTCCAGTTAACGAAATCCACAACACAACTTGTAAATCAACCCCAAAACAACACCATACTCACTGGCAACAAATGACTGATCATTATTAGAGTTGCGGTTCACTGACAAAAAGATCACACATACCTGCCTCCCAGGACTCACTGGCATACAAACATACAAAGCAATTCCACCAAATGACTTGTCTGGGGAATTCCACTAGTCCTTCATGGACCTCGCAACTAAACCTACTCTCAGGCTCAAATGGCTGATGCTCAAATGCTCCGCCATCTAATCCTCAAACGTCCCCAAATTAAACGTCCTCCGAGTCACCCACTCCGAAAGGGTTGCAGCATCAGTAAAGACTCCTCCTCCGCCCCGCCCGCCAACGCCCCCAAGCTCCTTATAGACCAGTACACTGAAGCCGGTGTCCTCTACCCTTCAGGACGCCCAGGGCCCGCCCCGCCTCAACCGGGGCCAAGACAAGAGCAGCAGTCCGCCCTCCCATCTTGCGCATGTGCCATGAGCCTGTCTAAGGCTCCGTGCTGGCTCCGACCTGTGCCTGAAAGTTCTGGGGTCGCCAAGGACCACGACGGTCCTTGCTGGCCCTTCACCCGCTTCACTAGCGCTTACAGTGAACCTGACAGCCTCAGGGTGGACGTGATCCGACAGTGGAAGTGTCTATACAGGACTACATTTCCCAGAGTTCCACTGGAGCAAATGTGCCCGGACTGAAGGGTGGGCTTCAGTCCCAGAAACCTCTCAACACAGACCAACTTATGTCCTTGCAGGGAGGCGTTGGTGTTATTTCCGTTCCCTAGTCTTTTATCGATCCTGTGTTTGAATTCATAGTCCAGTAGCACTGAACAAAAAGAACGGAAATAAACGAAACGAGAATTTAAGGGAAAATAAAATGCAGCTCTGGAAAGAAGAAAATTAGTGAATTAGAGCCGGAGATTTAGCTCAGTTGGTAGAGTGATTGCCCACCATGCAGAAAACCCTTCGATTCCTGGCACAGCACAAATTGACCTAAACCTGTAATCCTAACACTGAGGATATGAAGGCAGGAAGATCAGAATCTCAAGATCATTCTCAGCTACACAGTGAGCTCAAGGCCAGCTTGGAAGACATGTCTTAAGACAGAAAAAAACAAACAACAACAACAACAAAACTAATTATAAAAGCAGACATCAACAAGTTAAAGTGTAATAAAAGCAAAACATGATTCATCCACATTAAGAAAACAAAAGCATAGTAAATTGTTTTTACCAAAAGATGTGGAAAAGCAGAAAAAAATAATACACAATCGTGAAAAAAATGGAAGAACACATAGAAGACAAATGCTAGTGAAGTAATATTTTGCTCAATTTATGTTAATAAGTTTTTTTGTTGTTTTTGTTTGGTTTTGGTTTGGTTTTTCAAAACAAGGTTTCTCTGTGTAACAGTTCTGGCTGTCCTGGAGCTCACTTTGTAGACCAGGCTGGTCTTGAACTCAAAGAGTCTGCCTCTGCCTTCTAAGTGCTCGGATTAAAGGTGTGTGCCACCTGGCATGTTAATAAGTTTGAAGCCTAATTATCAGCAATGGTAGGGACAGAGACACAGCTGCAGTTGCAGACTGAGGAGTTCCCTTCTCTTTATGAACGCTACTCAGGTAAAACTTGATCCTGGTTTCTAATTTCATGATTAGCCAGTTTTAAGAAGAGTGAGATTTTATGAAAAAGTTCTTATTAGCTATGCATAATGGGTTTCATTGTAACATTTTCTTACATGTATTTTGGCCATGCTCCTCCCTTACCCACTCTTGTCCCTCACTCCCATTGATCCCCTTCCTTCCCAACTAGTCCCCTCCTACTTTCATGTATATATATATATATATATATATATATATATATATATATATATATAATTTTTTTGGATGACCCAATGAGATTTGTTAGAGATGGTTACAGGATCATGGGTGAAGGGTTGTTTACTGGAGCATGGGCACTTTACCAGTTTCTCTTGTATCAGCTATGAATTAGACACAAATCCTCAGAGAGGAGTGGGGCCTCATGAGTCCTTTCCACATCTGTAATGGGTTTGGTGAACCCAATGGTGTGCCGAGCTTGTGTAGGCAGTCCCTGTTAGGTCTCAAACCCCAAACAACCCGCTAAAGGTCAAAGCAGACCTGGCTGTCAGGTTCTCCCAGCATTCCTCAGTCCCTACATGTTACAGGGTGTGGCTGGCACACCACATCCCTACCCTAAACTCTCCAGCCCATCAACTCTTCCCTATATAATCCAGCCATTTGGCTATGCTGGTCCTTTTTATCCTTTTTTCCTTTTGGCCTCTTGGACTTCTGGCTCTCTTGTATCCCCTCCACCCTCTCCTCACATGGCCTGGCTCAGGGCCGTGTTCACTCTGGACTTTCTCAGGTGTCTCTGCTTCTGGCTATGCTCTCCTTCGTATCTACAATAAAGTTTATAACCTCTGTAGTCACGGGCTTTTAAATTTTACATTATTATTATATAGTATTTATTATTGTTTGTGTGTGTGTGTTCATGATTTATGGAGAAGGATACACACATGCCACAGAGTGTGTATGAGGTCAGAGAACAACTTTGTGGAGTTGGTTTCTACCTTTACTTGAGTTTCAGGGATCAAACTCAGGTCATTATGTTTGCATGGGAAACATCTTTACTGCTGAGCATCTCACCAGCCCAAGCCACAGACTTTTGATCAGGGTTATACTACCAGCCTGAATTCTCTCTCTTGAGGCAGGCCTAGAATTCAATAAAAAGGAAGTTGTTATTCCTGTGACAGGCTTCCCACTATTTCACCAGTATGCACAGTCTGGCAAGTGGGTAGTTCTGCACACAGGGTCCTGTGGTGATGTTTTGCTTGTGCTCTAACAAATAAAGCTTGACTGGTGATCAGAGTGCGGAGCTTACCACTAGTTAACCATAGAGGACAGACAGTGGTGGCACACACCTTTGATCATCCCAGCACTTGGGAGGAGGAAAGAGGAAGTGATAAGGCAGGCAGAGACAGGAGCTCAGACCTTTCAGGCGGAGGAGTTGTGAGGTAAGAGGTGACTGTGGCTTGCTCCTTTGTCTCTCTGATCTTTCAGCATTTACCCTGATATCTGGCTCCAGGTTTTTATTATTAAGACAATTAGAATTTGTGCTACAGGGTCCACAATTAACTGTTGGTAAAAATACATTTTTTCTTTCTCTTTTATTTTTAAAAAAATACAATTTTAAAAGAGATTTTATGCATGATGGATAAGAGAAGGAAAGAGATACTCATAAAGAAACATACACCAGAAGTACATGTCTGGACTTCTCCAAGATGCTCTTTTTAAGGTCCTGGTGGTAACTATATATAAGATTTTTAAAATACATTATTTATTTATTCATTCGTGTGCGTGTGCGTGTGCGTGTGCGTGTGTGTGTGTGTGTGTGTGTGTGTATGTGCATGCACACATGTAGAGATCAGAGGACAACTTGTGGGGGTTGAATCTCTCCTTCCATCATGTACCCAGAGATAGATGATTCAGATCATTAGGCTTCTTGGCAATTGTCCTTTATTTGATGAGCCATCTTGCCCACCCTGCATTTAGGATTTTGGAAGCTTTTGTCATGTCATTGTTTAGTGGGTTCTCAAGGAAACTTCCAGAGTCCCTTCTGTCAGCTTACCTCTATTCCCTAGGGACTCTACCTCTTGGTACAGACCCAGGGTTCCCTAGTTCTTTCCTAATGCCCCTTTCAGCTTTTCCTTCTAGCCCATCTCCATTCCTTTGTGACAACTATTGACCCACAGAAACACTCTCTACCAAGAACCCCAAAGCCACCACACTTGGCTAGGAACCAGAGTGGGCAACAGCAACTGAAGAATGGAACACCCACCTAACAAAGATGAAATCAGAGATCTCCACCAAAAAACATTTCAAACATCATAACTCCAGATGCTTAGACCCCAGAATAAAAACACAAACCTGACTAGCCAAGGCAATATACCTCCTACAGAAGTCAACAACCCTATTGTAATAGGTGACCAGAAAAGCAGTTTCACTGAATCACAAAACCAGGACTTCAAAATAGGAATTATGGATATGTTCAAGTACCTTAAAGGGGATATAAATAAATAACTAATGAAGACCATGAAAATACAGTTGATGAAATAATACAATTTTAATTCAAGTCAATAAAATTCAAGACATGAAAGTAAAATTTATCAGTTTACAAGAATCATTAAAGAAAACGCAAACAGAAATAAAACTGGAAATGACAAAGTCAGGATGTCAAACTAGAAACCTTCCCTTCTTCTATCTCTGTTCCCTTTGAGGATAACTGAGATTATAAATTGGCTCCAGAGGCAGAGGTACCTTGTGTGTGATTACAATCTGATAAAATAATACTGAGAGCTACTAGAGTTCACAAGGAATTTAGGACATATCTTTCACTGTAAATGAGGTTTCTGGTGAGATTACTAGAAAACAAACACACAGAAAAAACAATGTTTAAGTTCACTTAGTGAATTGGGTGGAAAATAGTCTCCTGTGCTGCCTTCCCTGGTGGTGGTTCAGAATTAGTTCCAATAAGGGTTCTCCCAGGGTGCTTTTTTCCACCCTTGACTGATTCCAAGAGTGTGGTTGATGGTTTTTAGTGGCACTCTTACCCTGCAAGGAAAAGTCATGAAACACGACAGCATCCACTAACAAGAGTTTTATTAAAGAAAGAAGGGATAGATGTGATCAGGCCTGCTGAAGGATATATGAGGGAAGAAGGGTGAGGGGACATGGGGCCCGCTTTTTAAGGACCATTCCGCACATGCGCACACAGGCCCACGTGGCTACTCCATGCATGCTCATAGATCATGTGGTCATGCCGCTTGTGATTTACATGACCACATGTGATTCACGTGACCATGCAGCGTATGGGTTATGTAGGATGTATGACCTAGAAATGACTGGGCAGAAATGACTAAGTGTCCCGCTGGGGCATGTGCGGTCATGAAGGCGTGGCTGGAATTCCTATCATCCTGAACTCTTTGTTTTTATAAAAGATGGTGGATGAGTGAGTATGGGGCATCATTTCTCCTGAAAACTGCTTCCAGCTGACTTAGTGGGTGTCGGTTGGCTCTTGGGGGGGACAGGGAAGGGGGCTTCTGAAGTAGAAAGGTGTCCTGCGATGATGGGCTGTTGTCTGCTGCCCTGGAGTTGTCCATCTTTTCTGGCTTGGAACTCTTTGGCTGACAGGATACTGGTGAGACAGAAAAAAGCTTAGGAAAAAGAATTGATATTATTTTTATTTTCTTTGGAATGTTCCCAGACGAGGAAAGTTTGGGTTTGGCACTTATCTGAAGTGGATCTGACCTGTCCAGATGGGCTTATGCTGGTTTCTGGAGCTTGGGTAAAATTTTAAACATATTAAGAAACAGCCCTGAGAAAATTAAAGTCTTGTGTTGGTGACCATTGCAGTGTTTAGTACTCTGCTTAATTTTTACCTAGGATAAGCTTTATTAGAGGTAGATTATTTAAGGCACCTGTTTCCTTTATTAGTTTAGCATTTAGGAGACACAGGTGATCAATTGCTGAGAGCATTCAATAGTGATAGACTGTTATATTAAAGTCTGTTTTTGCAGAGCCCAGACACGTTTGGGTCTGGGGGTGTTAATGCCTTTTGATTATTCCTTTTTTTTCCTTACCACCTGGATATATCAGATGGTCCTTTGCCTCTGGCTCTGTGGTGCTCCTATAACAATTAGCTAAATAGTTAATTAGGAAAGGAAGAGCTTGTGGGGTGATAACTTATTCCTCTGGATTTGGTGACAAGGCAGTGATCCTGGTGTCCTCTGGAACTTGAAAGATTTTTCTGGGATGGAGGTGAGATAAAAGGTTTCAGATAAGACAGGTGGAGCCAGCAAGGAAAGCCCTCGATCTTAGCAGCTGTGAGGGTTACAAGAATTTCCTTGAAGGGTCCCTGCCATTTAGGGGAAAGGGGTGAGGGACGCTGGCCTGGAGGGGAAAGAAGAACCTGATCCCCACTGTGGATTGGGGGTGGGCAAAGACTGCCACATGACTGAGGTAAGGAATGGTCTGCGAAGTTCCACAGGATAGACCTTAGGTGACAGAACAGGGGAGTTAACAGCCTGTCTGGAATGTTTGAAGGGTTGGATAGAAGACCTGGTGTTAGAACCAGTGTTCCATACATTAGTTCAAGTGGAGAAATTGAAAGAGGCTTTTTAGGAAGAGCCCTGAGCCTGAAAAGAGCTAGAGTCAATAATCTTACCCAGTAGAGGTGAAGTTCCTGTGACATCTTAGTAAGAATAGATTTTAAAGACTGGTTGGTATGCTCTACCTTTCCTGAGGACTGATGATGGTATGGGATATGTAAATGCCAAGGAATGTTAAGAGCCTTAGCTAGTGTCTGGGAAACCTGGAGGTGAACTCCGGACCATTGTCAGACTGAAGGGAGGCAGGAATCCCAAACTGAGGAATAATTTCTTGGAGAAGGAGATCTGTGACTGTCTGAGCCCACTTATTAGAAACAGGGTATGCCTCCATCCAATTTGAAATGAATCCACCATCACGAGGAGATATTTAATTTTCCTGGTGGTGGGCATAAGGGTAAAATCGAGCTGCCAGTCAGTCCCTGGAAGGGAACCTCTAGCCTGGTGGGTGGGAAAAGGCTGACTTCTGTACTTGGTATTGGGGTCTGTTTTTTGGCAAATCTCACAAGAGGTAGTAATAGTTCTTAAGAACTGTGAGTCCTCAGAGGTGGGCTGTAGGTGGGCTTTTACGAATTGAGACAGAACAAGACTATTAGGGTGAAAGAGCTGGTGTAGATAGGACAGAATTTGCCTAGTGTCAGGGGTTCCCTGTGAGGGTGTGAGCTGCACTGTATGGATTCCCTGTGGTAGTGGGGTGAGACTTGGCCCTGGAGGGCTGCTGTCCTGGCTGCCTGGTCAACCTGGTTGTTTCCCTTAGAGATGATGGAACTATCAGTTTAATGAGACTGGCATTGGATAATTTCTATAGCCTTGGGGAGGTGGGAAGCCTTTAGCATGGCCATTATTTGGCCTCAGTTAGATATAGATCCCCCTTTTGCTATGAGGAGGCCACGTTCTCTCTAAATAGTAGCATGGGGCAGGAGGATATGAAAAGCATATTTGGAGTCTTTGTAACATTTAAAGATTGCCCCTGTGCCAATTGGAAGGTGAGAGCTATCAGCTCAACCTGTTGGTTAGTGGTGTGTGCGGGTAATGCCTGTGCTTCTATTACCTCAGTATCTGACACTATGGTGTAGCCCACATTATGGGTCCCCTCATATAAAAAGGAGCTGCCATCTGTGTACCAGGTATAAGTAGCCTGAGGCAATGTGCCCTCCTGTATGTGTGAAGGATGAGGTAACAGTTCCTCTAAGGTTTCAGTGAAGGAATGAGAAGGAGAATAGTTAGCATTAGGTTGAGGGAGGAGGTTTGAAATATTAAGGGGTGGACAGGTCTGGAAAGTAAGTGTGGCATCTTCTAGTAATGGCACCTGGAGAGAAAGAACCTGGGAGGGAGGTAAAGTTTGTAAGCCTTTATAGTTAAGAGATGGGACAGGTTATGGTGAGAGAAGACTATGGTGATATTTATTTGTACTGAAATGTGATTTTATTTGTATGTTAATAAATAAAGTTGCCTGGGGGTCAGAGCTAAAAGCAAGCCATAGTAGAAGTCACATGGTGGTGGCGCACACCTTTAATCCAGATCACATGACAGGCAGATCTCTGTGTGTTCAAGGATACAGCCAGCATGGAGACACATGCCTTTAATCTCAATACCAACCATAGAAGAACTGGAGGTCTGTATAGACAGGCAGTGACGAGGAGGTCATGTGGTTGGGTTTACAACCAATGAGAAGGCAGAACAGAAAGTCAATAAAAAGACAGATACACAGGAAGTTGGTCTCTTTCTGAGGGAAAGGACAACAGCGGCAGTGAAGGGTAAGAAAGGATTTTTAGTATCAGCTCTTAGCTACTACTCTGACCTCTTGGGTTTTTAACTCTGCATTCAGCTCTGTGTTTCTTATTTAAATAAGACTGTTACATCTACAGAAGATAGTAATAGTTACCCAAAGGTTAGCTTCTTTGATTCCTGAATAAGGAGCTCAGCAGCAGCTGCTAAGGCACGGATGTAAGGTGCCCATCCCTAACTGGTAAGGTCTAACTTCTTTGACAGATATGCTACAGGTGCAAATGAGGGTCCCAGCTGATGCCCTAGAGTTCCCAGGGCAAATCCCTCCTTCTCTGCTACATAGAGGGAGAAGGGACAGGTTAGGTCTGGGAGGTGAAGTGCTGGGGCCTGGAGGAGAGCCTGTTGGAGCTTCTGGAAGGGTTTAGTAATGGGGTGAAGGTGGGGCTTGTGTGGGGAGCCCTGAGTTGCCTCATATAAGGGGCAAGCAAGGAGAGAAAAAGATGGGACCCAAGACCGTAGGAAGCCAGCTATTCCTAGAAAAGACAGAACTCCTGTTTAGTAGAAGGGACTACAAGAGACTGGATTAGGTGCTTTCTATCTATAGTAATAGCCTTGTGGGTTGGAGTAATGGTTAGGCCCAAATGGGTGACTTGGGAAGTGGACAGCTGAACTTTAGAAGGGGATACCCTATAACCTCAGCTGGATAAGACATTTAGGAGAGCAGAGGTGTTAGTTTGGCTAACTTGTAAGGACGGGCTGCAGAGTAGAATGTCATCTACATACTGTATTAGTTTAGAGCCAGGAAGAGACAGAGAGAGCAGGTCAGAGGTCAGAGCCTGATCAAATAGGTGTGGGCTGTCCCTGAACCCTTGTGGCAGAACAGTCCAGGTCAGCTGTGTGGACAGATGAGTGTCAGGGTCAGTCCAGGTGAAAGCAAAGATATTTTGAGACTGAAGACTGAGAGGAATAGAAAAGAAGGCATCCTTGAGGTCTAGAACTGAGAAGTGAGAGGTTCCTGAAGGGACAGTGAACAGGAGAGTATAAGGGTTAGGCACTACCGGATGGAGAGGAACCAATGCAGAATTAATGAGCTAGAGGTCTTAAACTAGGCGGTATGTTCCATTAGATTTCTTAACTGCAAGAATGGGGGTGTTAAAAGGCAAAGAGGTTTGGTGGAGCAGCTTTTTCCTGAGAAGGTCAGAAATGATAGGCTTAAGTCCTCTTAGGCTCTGGAGTGAGAGAGGCACTGAGCTTGGGTAATATATCTGGTAGGGTCCTATAACTAGATAGTAATAGGCAGATGGTGCCTTGCTGTAGGGTGGTCTGTATGTCAAATTACTCTGATTGGTCAATAAATAAAACACTGATTGGCCAGTGGCTAGGCAGGAAGTATAGGCGGGACTAACAGAGAGAAAGAAAGAACAGGATGGTGGAAGGAGTCACTGCCAGCTACCGCCATGACAAGCAGCATGTGAAGATGCCAGTAAGCCACGAGCCACGTGGCAAGGTATAGACTTATAGAAATGGATTAATTTAAGATATAAGAACAATTAGCAAGAAGCTTGCCATGGCCATACAGTTTGTAAGCAATATAAGTCTCTGTGTTTACTTGGTTGAGTCTGAGCGGCTGTGGGACTGGCGGGTGAGAGAGATTTGTCCTGACTGTGGGCCAGGCAGGAAAACTCTAGCTACAAATGGCGCCCAACGTGTTGGCAAGCGTTTCCACCTAAAACCTGAGTAAAAAGATTCTAAAACGGAGCTAAAAACAGTTCCCAGTTGTTTCTTTTAAGTTAGCGGCAGCCTGCGTGTTTGAGCTACTATGGCAGGTTCCTGGCATGTGTGCTTGACCTGCAGTATGGCGGGAATGAGGCCTCTGCAAGTGGCACATTAAGCTGCCTTGTGGATTTAGCCTTTGCTAGTACAAAACAAAAAAAGAGGTTTCTGGGCTACACGCAGCTTTGATAGAAGCATAGACCCACTATTTCTGAGAGTTGATGGCTCGCAGAGCTGGCAGAAAATGTACCACCGCCATGTTGGGAAGCTGAGGTGGGCAGAGCCAGCAGCCACACCGCCAGCGCCGTTTCATTCTTAGAATGCTGCAGTTTAAAACAATAGACTCAAGGTAATATAAAAAATAAGCCACGTAAAGATGGCTACCACACAGAGAATCTGGATTATGTTTTCTTTGATATTCGTAACTGAAGAAAAACATTTGATTGCAAAAGCTGTTGAATTATGCCATAATGTATATTTTAAAGGTACCTTGACTTCAAAATTTGGATGTAAGGCTATGTTGCTTTGGAAAGGAGGCTCTGCTTTTGTTTCCACAGAAAGCCAGAGGCTATGGATTTGTTCTAGATTAAGATACATCAGATTTGACCAGCCAAGACCCCCTGAAAGGTTTCCGATGACACCAAGGCCCAGATGATCCAACATCCAGAACCGTTTCAAGGCAACTGGCTCAGATGATACACCCTCACAGACTACTCCATAATTCTAAAATTTTCTTTGTGTCCCCATAAGATACAGCGCCCTCCTCCAGTAGGAAGTAGTAAGAGAAGCTACGCCCAAATTACCAAATATATCAAGCTGGCTTTGGAGATGTGTAAAAGTTAAAACCTTCCTCTTTTTTTTAAAAAAAAAAAAAAAAGAAAAGGGGAAGCGCTGTAGGGTGGTCTGTATGTCAAATTATTCGGATTGGTCAATAAATAAAACACTGATTGGCCAGTGGCTAGGCAGGAAGTATAGGCGGGACTAACAGAGAGAAAGAAAGAACAGGAAGGTGGAAGAAGTCACTGCCAGCCACTGCCATGACAAGCAGCATGTGAAGATGCCGGTAAGCCACGAGCCACGTGGCAAGGTATAGACTTATAGAAATGGATTGATTTAAGATATAAGAACAGTTAGCAAGAAGCCTGCCATGGCCATACAGTTTGTAAGCAATATAAGTCTCTGTGTTTACTTGGTTGAGTCTGAGCGGCTGTGGGACTGGCGGGTGAGAGAGATTTGTCCTGACTGTGGGCCAGGCAGGAAGAAAACTCTAGCTACAGTGCCTAGTGATAGAAGGGTTCTGGGTGTCCCAGACTTTTGGGTCTACCTGAGAGGCTGGCAAGGGAAAGGAAGTGTTAGAGTTAGTAGCATTGGTGGTTAGGAGAAGAAGAAGAGGAGCTGCTGGCAAGTCTGAGGTGAGGCGAATGTGGGGAGCAAATGAAATGGACACTCCTACCTTAGCTAGAAGATCCCTTCCCATTAGAGGCACAGGGCAGGTTAGCACCACTAAGAATGTGTGTGTGTAAGAGGGATGCCTCTGAAAATACAATTAAGTGGTGGGGTCTGATGAGGTAGGTAAGGCTGTCCCCCTACCCAAACAATAGGGAGACGAGAAGGAGAAGTAGGGCCCCAATACTCCCTCAGGATTGAATAGGTAGCTCTGGTGTCCAGAAGGAAGGAGATGGGTCGCCCAGATATTATTATTACTACCCTGGGTTCCCTGTATGTGATGGGAGTGGCCGGGGAGGGACCCAGGCAGCGTCAGTTGTCACTGAAAGCCAAGCCTAAGAAGTCAGCTGGGGGGTGGTCCTGATCTGGTATTCCCATGCTGTTAGGTGCATTGGGATAGTCAGCTGACCAGTGGCCCTTTTGGCAGTATTTTGGGCAAGGCTCTATTGGTGCCCCCCATGAGGTGGTGGTGCAAGCCCAGGCCCAATGGCCATCTTTCCCATACTTGAAACAGGACCCAGTGGCTTTCGGGGAGCCATTCGGACATCATGTGCCAGCATCTGGCAGTTTCTTTTTTGAGCTTTTTTTTTTTTTTAATCTCTTCCATGGCATACCTTAAATGCCACTGCTAACACCTCTGCCTGTGGGGTCAGAGGGCCCTTCTCCAAACATTTAAGTTTCACCCTGCCGGGCAGTGGTGGTGGTGCACACCTTTAATCCCAGCACTCAGGAGGCAGAGCCAGGCGGATCTCTGTGAGTTCAAGGCCAGCCTGGGCTACAGAGTGAGTTCCAGGAAAGGTGCAAAGCTACACAGAGAAACCCTGTCTCGAAAAACCAAAAAAAAAAAAAAAAAAAAAAAAAAAAAGTTTCACCCTTATGTCGGGGAAGCTCTATGAGACAAAGTGAGTTATAAGGAGCTGCCTGCCCTCTGAGCTTTCAGGATCTAGGTTAGTATATTGAAGAAAGGCCTTAGTAAGCCGTTCTAAAAAATGAGACGGATTTTCGTCTTTATCTTGAATTATCATTTTTAGCTTTTTATAGTTTACTGGTTTTAGGGCAGCCTTACAGAGGCCTGCCAGGATGCAGGTAATAAACCTATCCCTGGCTAGAGACCTGCCCTGGGAGTTATAATCCCAATGTGGGTCCTGATCAGGAACCACCTCAGCCCCTGGAGGGTGTGTGGGTTTAGTTTGGTGAACCTCATCTGCATGTGTTCTAGCCTGCTCCCAAACCTGCCTGTGCTCCTCAGGAAGTACGTTATTAGCAATTATCATATATACATCATGAAAAGTGAAACTATAAGATTGGGTAATATATTGAAATTGCTTAATAAAGGAAGCAGAATTAGAGGTATAAGAACCCAGTTTCTTTTCTATCTGTTAGAGTTCTGCAAGAGAATGGGACATGGACCTTAACCAGTCCATCCACTCTGGCCACCTCTCCCAAAGGGAGAATGGTTGGCGGGTTTGAATGGCTAGGGTCAGACCCTTTAGCAGTCTGAGAGTGGGTAGTAGGAGGTGTAAAGGTTGGAGCAAGAGCTGAGCCTTTGGAAACACCCGATGTTGAAGAGGAGGAGGAAGCCAGAGGAGGAGTCGAAGGGACAGGTGCCCTGGGAGCAGGAGTGGAAGAGGGAAGTTGGATAGGTGGAGGTTCATTTGCAGGATCTAGGGTTAGAGGTTCCGGAGTCAGAGATTCGTCTGGTACAGGCATAGCTAAGAGCATGTGGGCAGGAGAGAAGGAATCAAGAAGACAAGGTTTAGAGCTTAGATAGAAAAAAAAAAAGCTATAATATAAGGCAACTCCTTCCATTTGCCTGTTCGCTGGCAGAAGTTAGACAATTCCCATAAAATACTGGGGGCTAAGGAACTGTTCGGTGGCCATTTTTTTTTTTTTGTTATTTTCTAAGGCATATTTGGGCCACCTCTTAGTACAGAGGTGGACAACCTTAGGAATCTTTAAGCAAGGCATTAAGCTGAGAGGTTTTAAAGCTTCCAGAAGGCATCCTGGGGAGAGGTGGGACTGATGGGATTGGAAGCCTTATTTCCCATGTCTGCAGCAGAGAGGCAAACAAAACAAAACAAAACAAAACAAAACAAAAAAGCAAATGTGATCCCCAGGCATCCCTAAGGCCAAGGATGGATCTGTAAACAGGCACAGGCTGCCAGATGTCTTGTCAGATGTAAGGTGTGTAAAGGCAAGGACTCCCTGGGAGTCTGACAGCACTTACTGCTTCCTCAAGCCAGAAAAACGTGTCAGCCTTACACAGCCTGAAGATGCACCCGAGGATGGGGGTCCGACCTCGAGAATTATATCTCAAACTGCAGATGTGGGAGATGTTAGAAATTTTAGCCTGTGATAGTGACTGACCATAGTCAGTGAAGACAGTGGCTGGGGGTATCCCCAGTCTCAGGGACACCAGTGGGGTGCTGGACACTCAACAGTCATCCCCACGGGTCCAGGAGACTGTTTATGCTAGATGAAAAGTGGGGGACTCACCAATCAAAGTAGCTGGTGGTGTGTGCAGGATCCGGTGGCCAGGCAAATGGACAGTGGGCTGTCGTGGATGGAGCAGACTCTCCTGGTACAGGTTCCTGGGCACAAAGTGCCAAGAGGGCCTGTTGTGAACGGTACCAATAATGGTTTTTAGCGGCACTCTTACCCTGTGAGCAAAAGTCATGAAACACGACAGCATCCACTAACAAGAGTTTTATTAAAGAAGGGAGAAGTGATAGATGTGATCAGGCCTGCTGAAGGACATATGAGGGAAGAAGTGGGGGGGGGGCATGGGGCCCGCTTTTTAAGGACCATTCTGCACATGTGCACACAGGCCCACGTGGCTACTCCATGCATGCGCATAGATTACGTGGTCACGCTGCTCTAGATTTACATGACTATGTAGTGCATGGGTTATGTAGGACCTGGAAATGACTAAGTGGGACAAAGAGAAGGAGGAGAAATGGAGGAGGGGAGGGGCAGGGGAAGGGGAGGGAAGGGAGAACAAGAGAGCAGAGAGTCAAGGTTAAAGTTTGCAGCAAAGCCTAATAACTTCAATTTAATCCACAGGCACACTGCACACACACAAGAACACACACACACACTAATGTAGGGCTAGAGATAAGACTCGGTGGTTAAGGAGGTTTAATGCTCTTGGTTTCTATACCCAAATTAGACATTTCAACACTGCCGTCAGCACTTCTAATGTTCATTAGGAAGCAAATATGGCAACAATTTCTTTAATCTTGGATTTCTGCCTTCATAACTGTGATAAACGTCTGTTGTTTAAGCAAGATAGAATTACATTCTCCCCAGATCACTTTGAGAACAATGTTTCTACTAAAAATTCTCAAAAGCTTTGCTTTCCTTTGTCCACATTTCGTTGAGTAGTTAAGAGGCAGGACGAAAACGTTTTAAGACAGGAAACCTTCTTAAATTGTGCTCCTTTGCATTACCTGCATACTTAAGATTCATTTTGGACAGAGTTCATCTTTCCATGTGTTTTTATTTTTCTTCACATCCACAGTAGTTTTTCCTTTAATGAAGCTAGCTACTGTTGTTATTTGGTGCACCGATACAACCGTATGTAACCTAGTGAATCGCAAAGCGTCCTGTACTTCTCTCCAACACCCAATCTATGGTGTTTTTGAATGCATTTATGTCTGCGTTGACTTCCCTGGGACTGGAGTTACAGACGTTTTGAGCCGACCTGTGGGTGTTGGGAACTAAACCCGGGTCCTTTGGAGGAGCAGTTAGTGTTCTTAACTGCTGAGCCATCTTGAACTGTGTATTTTATCACGTCTGTGCTCAGTGCAGCCCGCCAGTCTCTTTACCGGTCTGAGAGGCGACTCCAGCGTCGGATTTATTTTGTTTTGTTTGTTTATTTTGGTATTTTTGACACAGGGTCTCTTTATGTAGTCCTGGCTGACCTCGAACTCACAGAAATCCTCCCGTTTATGTCTCCCGAGTGCTGGGACTTAAAGGCCTGAGCGTGGGGCAGCCTCTGATAACCAGCCCCTCCGCAGCACGTTCCGCTAAATGAGGTTCTTTTCAGGCGCGTGTGCAGGGAAAGAATGACGCGCTTCTTTGTGCGCCGCTCCCCTCCGCCTGCCCTTCCCCGCAGCACGCTTGCTGGACCGCTTCTGCCGGCATCGGGACCGGGAGCTAACGGTGGCCGGCTGGCTCCGGAGTCCGCGGCCATCCCGTTACGTAGCTGAATCCCGGCGCAGCGCGGCCGGCTTGGTCGGTGCCTGGTTGTCCACCGACTCTGCTCTTCAGGATTACTGAGAGACTAGAACTCCGTTCTGTTGATCCGAGCCCGGAGGCCGTACCTCCCACCTATGGCCTCGGAACCGCGGTTGGCTTCCTTCTGGGTAAGTAGGTTCGCTTTAAAAAAGCTGCCTGGACTCAATCGGGCGGTCGCATTCACTGCTTAAGTCGTATCTAGGCCTGGGCGCTCTCTAGGTTCTGGGCCTTCAGAAACTCGCCTCCGTTTACTTGGACTCTGTTATCAAGTGCAGGTGGTCTTAAGGTAATTCTTGCAAATGAAGTCATCCTGCGTTGGACTTTATGCAGCTCTTAGGACCTCATCGAGTAAATCACCTCCCCCGCCTCCTTTTCATGTGTTTTGAAAATGCATATTCATTTAATGTCTTTTGCGTGCCGAGCGCTGAAGCGGGTCTCATAAATTTTATGATGAATTTTATGATTATTTTTTGAGACAGGGTGACACCATGCAGCTCTGGCTGGCATGGAACGCTATGGCTGGCCTCAAACTCACAGAGCTCCACCTGCCTCTGCCTTCCGAGTGCTGGGATTAAAGGTGTGCATCACCATGCCTGGCTTCACATTCCTTTTATATATTTGAGCTGACCTGGAACTTTCTATATAGATGAACTCACGGAGATTTGCCTGCCTCAGCCTTCCAAGTGCTGGGACTAAAGGTATGTACTGCCGTGCCTGGCAAGCTATATAACCTCTTACCAGATTTCTAATCTTTTAATAGTCATTTTATCAGGATTAGAATAGATTGCTGCTTCCGTGATGAGCACCAGATGAAGTGATTGATTATTATTTACACTATGCTAAATCAAAGTGACCCCCCCACCCCCACCTTATGTACTAACCATAAGGTCTATGACAAGTTGTGGGGTTTTTTTTGTTTGTTTGTTTGTTTTTCGAGGCAGGGTTTCTATGTGTAGCTTTCCACCTTTCCTGGAACTCACTTGGTAGCCCAGGCTGGCCTCGGACTCAGAGATCCGCCTGGCTCTGCCTCCCGAGTGCTGGGATTACAGGCGTGCGCCACCACCTCCCGGCTTCCATAAAGTCTATGATAATCTTATGACTGCTACTGCTCTGGCTTGACTCCCTCTTGGTCTTGAACTGTTTCAGTTTACCTGGAAGAAGCCAGAGATGTGAGGTAGAGCTCATGTATGCACCTAGCTACCTAAAGGGATCAAGTCTTATAATTTTGTCAGTGTTTGATTTTTGAAGTGGAACGCCAGTGTCATTGCTGTGAGAAAATACCCGTCAGGAAGAAACTTAAGAAAGGAAGAGACTATTTTGGCTCTCAGTTTGGGGGTGTGGTCCATCATGGTGGCTTCCATGATGGCAAGAACTTGAGGCAGCTGGTCATACATTGCATGTGTTCAAAAAGCTCAACTAATTTCCCCTTTTATTGAGTCCAGGACTCTAGCCTTATGGTTCCATCCACAGTGAAGGGGGTCTTTCTATCTCAACCTAATTGAGATAATTCCTCACAGGTAGGCCCAGAGGTTTGTCTCTTAGGTTGTTCTGGATTTTTGTCGTTGGCAGTAGTAACCAGCCAGATAGTATAGGAGAGTATTAGCTGGTTCTCTATGGAGTTGGTAAGTGTTGGTGATCCAGGAATGGGGAACTGGGTGGCAGTGCCAAAGCCCAGGGGTCCCTGTATGTTAGTGACATTCGTGTAGAATGGGTTGCATATGAAATGCATTTAGTTTATACCAGTTAAACTGGTATAAAAACTGTAATTATCATGTGTAAGTTCTGATTATTAGTGTTCATTACTTAGTGTTTACTTAATTTATTTTTCCCATCCCCCTTTCTCCTTCCTTTCCTATTCATCATAAGAGCCTTCCTCTCTGTTTCTGAGATGCCACAGTCCTTCAATACAAGATTCTGCTCTGTACTTTTTTTTTTTTACTTTTTCCTTTTTTGTTTTTCAAGACGGGGTTTCTCTGTAAAACAGTCCTGGCTGTCCTGGAACTCACTCTGTAGACCAGGCTGGCATCGAACTCACAGAGATCTGCCTGCCTCTGCCTCCCGAGTGCTGGGATTAAAGGCATGTGCCACCACTGCCCAGCTTCTGCTTTGTATTCTTTTTTTTTTAAATTTTACTTATTTATTTTATGTATATGTGTGCTGCATGTTCACCTTTTTATGGTGGAAGAAGGCATCAGATCCCACTATAGATGGTTGTGAGCCACCGTGTGGTTGCTGGGAATTGAACTCAGGACCTCTGGAAGAGCAGCTAGTGCTCTTAACTGCTGAGCCATCTCTCCAGCCCTTCTGCTCTGTATTCTAAGTGGTGTTTACTGTATCTCTTTATAGTGAGTACAGGTTATCCTCTATACATTTTTTTCTTCCATAATTGGACTCGGCCTAGAAGAAATAGACATTTCTGAATCTCTCTGTTGTTCCCTGACAGCACCTGTTCCCAATACATGATGATTACTGTTCTCTTAGACTTGGATTACCGGGGCATGGGAGCCACACAGGATAGAGCAGAAGACAGAAAGCCTTTTCTGTCCTACTCCAGTGCCTTCAGACTCCTGAAGGAGGAGGCTGAACTCTTTGGTTTTCACTGTTGCTTCCCCCCATTTTCCCAGGTGAATCTCATCCTTATCACCTCCTGAATTCTCTTTCCATCCCATTACTTTGGGTGAACTGTTTAGATGACTTCTTGGAGCTGAGTCTGGGTGCTTCCTGAAGATGGTTCTATCCATTCTGTACAACATATACCCTAGGTCTGCTTTTGTGTATTTGTTTACACGGTTGTTTCCCTCTACAAGACTGAAAACTTCCTAGTGACAGTTGTCTTGTACTCATCCTAAGATCCACAGAAACCCAAAGAGTGCCTGGTACTTTTGTGATTGGGTGGTTAATTTTTTTAACTTTTATTTTATGTATATAGATGTTTTGCTTGTATATATGTCTATGTATCATGTGTATGCCTTGTGTTCACAGAGGCAAGAAAGAGGGTATTGGATCCCTCAGAGCTGGAGTTAATAGACATTTGGGGATGCATCACTTGCTGTTTGGTTACTAGGATCCAAATGTCAATTGTTAGGATTGAGCAGCAAATGTTCTCAAACATTGAGCCATCGCTTCAGACCCAATTTTCAACTCTTTTAAAAAGTAGATGATGAACCAGGCACAACAGACCATCTGGAGAGGAATAGTTTTTCTTTTTGAGTTTTCTGCATTCTTCACATGCTCCCTGCTGTGAGTGCATCTAGTTAAACAGTGTGTGAATTCTTACAGGGGCTACTGTCATTTAAGGATGTGTCTGTGGAGCTATCAAGTGAAGAGTGGCAGCTACTGGACCCCGCACAGCAGCAGATGTATAGAGAGGTGACTCTGGAGAACTACAGCAACCTGCTCTCCGTGGGTGAGTCCAGCACCTCTGTCAACTCACCTGGAAGTCATAGCCTCCATTTCTTTTTCTTTTGTTATCTAACTTGAGACCTCTGAATTGATTGATGATTGTGAATTTGAACTTTACAGGTAAATGTTCTTTGGTGAATATTTGGTCTTCCTTTTTTTTTTATTGTTGTTATTCCCAAGTGCAAATAAGCAATTTTGTTTTGTGATTTACCCTTAGCAGTTTGGTCTGAATCCCTTTTGATTATTTCGTTAACAGGGTATCTTGATACCAAACCTGATTTAATCTTCAAGTTGGAGCAAGGAAAAGAACCGTGGGTAATAAATGCCAAAATGTCCACCCAGAGCTGTCCAGGTAGGTGATTGAGAACCAGGAAGATAGTATGTATGGAGGTAAATTGGCTGTGCCTTAGGTACTTGACACTGGGATGGTCGTGTACCTAGAAACTCCTAAAAGTCCTCAACTGGTGCAGCTGACTTGGGATGAGATTATAGGTTTCTCAAGTCAGGCACTTAATTGTCACCTCGAATGTTGGGTTCTCCTTCCCCCTTCAGCTCTGAGAGGTGGATGTGTACCTCTTATCTGTCCAGAGTCTGCCTTCTGTGTTAGTTTCTTTCCTTTCAGTGGGCAGTTAGCCTTGACAATTTCTTCCTCCATCTTAATGTTACTTATGCCCCTTTTCTTCCCTTTTTAAAAATTTTCTCTTCTGCCTTTGACAGTTAAATTACTTAAGACTTTACCCATGGGTGCATATCTTGCGTCATGTGTATCATTGAGTGATGCCTTCTCTTGCAGGTTATCCACTGAGGTTTACTCCCCAAATTTAGCTGTCCTTCTCTGTATTGTAGCTATGTAAAAGCTCTTACAATCTGAAAATTTGTTTCCTGCTATTGTTATAAAACTAAAATTCACATATTCCTCCCTTCTCCTCCTGCATTTGGTCCTGGGTTCTACTTATCTGTAGGAGAGTTATGTGCTTTTCCAGACTTCAGTCTGGTATCGGAAACGGGAAAAGCTTATGTCTGAAGTCTCCATTTGTCCTTGTTTCAATCTGTTGTTGTGATGAAACATTGACCAAAAACAGCTCTAGGAGGAAAGGGTTTGTGTTGTTTACACTTCCAGGTCACTATCGTGAGGAAAACCAAGGCAGGAACTTCAATAGAGGCTCAAAGCAGAATCCATAGTGGACTGCTGCTTGCTGGCTTGCTCAAACTGTCTTGTATAGTCCAGGACCACCTGCCCAAGGAATAATACTGTCCACAGTGGCCTGGGCCCTTCTATATTAATTAATAATCTAGAAAATCCCTCACAGACATGCCCATAGACCAACCAGATAAAGGGAGTTTCTCAGTTGAGGCTTCTCTTCAATGAGTCTGCACCGTGCCAAGCTAACAATTAAGAGTAACCAGGACATCATTCTTTCAGTTTTTTCATTCTTGAAAAGACTACTGTGGTTGCATAGTCAATCCAGCATCCTGAACTCTATAGGCTTGTTTTGGACTTGTATCTTTTCCTTTGTGACCCTGTCCACTACTTGTTTCTGTTGGTATTTTGTTCTCTGAAGATTATCTTTTAACACTTATCTTCTTGTCACCCCGTCTAGAACAGTACCACTGCATACTTAGTTCACATTCTTAACCGGATTTGGGAGCTCTTGGTTTCTTTTTTGCTGTTGTACTAGATTTGTTTTTGAAAACATCTTATGATTAGTCTGGGAAAATACACTGGTATTTTAATTATCTGATCCAATCTAAGTAAAATAATACTATATAGCCTCAAATGACCAGTTGTCTGCTTAGAGCAGTTCTACATAGTAACTGCTTCAGAACTTTGCTGATATCAGAAGTAGGCTTCCATCTGTTACCCTCTTGTTATCCTAGGATGTTATATTCTTCCCTTACACCTTCTTCAGCAGCCTAGCAGGATCCCCAGTGTCAGAAACCACATATAGATATGGCAGGAACTTCTGAACCAAGTGGTTTTTTTTCTCTTTTTAGTTTTATTATTTTTAGAATAGATTTTTAGATTTATTTTATAATTTTATGTGGATGATTGTTTTGCTTGCATGGTGTTTTACCTGCGTGTTTGTATGTATATGCACCATGTGCATGCCTTGTGCCTGAGGAGATCAGAAGAGAGCAATCCCCTGGGATTGGAATTACAGATGGTTATGAGCCACCATGTGGGTACTGGGAATCAAACCTGGATCCTCTGCAAGAGCAAAAAGTTCTCTTAATCACTGAGCCATCTCTTGAGCCATATTATTTATTTTTGAAAAAGGGTTTCACTATATAGCCCTGAATGGCCTGGAGCTTCCTCTGTAGATCAAGCTGGTCTCAAACTCAAAAACTCCTCCTGCCTATGCCTACTGGACGCTGGGATTAAAGGTATATGCCACATCTCATGGCTATTTCTTTTTATTTTATGTGTATGGGAATTTTGCCTGTGTATGTACCATGTGCATGCAGTGCCTTTTGAGGTCAGAAGAGGGCATTGGATCCCATGGAAGTAGAGTTAATAGTTGTTAGCTGCCATGTAGGTGCTGGGAATGAACCTGGGTCCTCTGCAAGAGCAGCAAGTATTCTTAACTGCTGAACCACCTCTCCAGCTCCAAGTCATTTATCTGCAAGCTCCATTTCAATGGTGTCTGGATTCTTTCGAAACCAGAAATCTGCCCACACATTTATCCATTTATTTCCTGTTCCCCCTTTCTCCTTCTCCCTTCTCTCTCATTTGGTTCTAATTCCCTCCCTCCTATCTTTGCCCCTTGAATGGTGGGATTACAGGCCTGTGCCATCATGCCCAATTTTGCATTTTTTAAAAATTCACATCTGTCTGAACGAGTCATGGTAAAAGGGGTGGATTGGCCTTTTAAGGGTAGTGACCTGCCTTCCTGACCAGACCATTTGAGTAGGAGAAGGGTAGCTATCTTTATCTGTTCAGGGCTGCTGTGCAGAGGGTGGGGGATATAACTTTGGGTAGATTTTCAGATATTAAGCATAGAGTACCTTCTTTTCATCTGTATGTGTACAAAAATGCTCTTGTTGATATGAAATGTGAGCATCCTTTTAGTCAGTACATATTTGGGGCCATAATTCAGTTTCAAGTCCAGGATCTCTTAGGATGTTTGTGGTTCCATCTGATAGGTATGAGTGAAACTCTCATCATCTGAGTGAGTATAGTTAAGGTATAAGATGTCTGTTCTAGGCCGGGCGGTGGTGGCGCA
>CABHPP010124904.1:0-17244 GCA_902168425.1 Peromyscus attwateri | reverse complement strand
GACTGAACTCTAGCTGATATAGGAGTGAGTGTGAACTCTAGCTGATATATAGGAGTGTGTGTGAACTCTAGCTGATATAGGAGTGTGTGACTGAACTCTAGCTGATATACGAGTGTGTGTGTGAGTAAACTCCAGCTGATGAGATATAGAAGAAATACTGATGGGGTCTCTGGGACAGATTTTGTTTCTTGATTAAAATAGGAAGAATTTATATGCTCCTTCATATAACTTTGTTTGTTTGTTTTGTTTTGTTTTGTTTTTTGAGACAGGGTTTCTCTGTGTAGCTTTGGAGCCTGTCTTGGAGCTGACTCTGTAGCCCAGGCTGGCCTTGAACTCACAGAGATCCACCTGCCTCTGCCTCCCAAGTGCTGGGATTAAAGGCGTGCGCCACCACTGCCTGGCCATTTTTTTTTTTTTAAGACGGCGGTTTACTATGTTTTTTTTCATAACCTCAAACTTACGAATCTCATGCCTCAACTTCTGGTGTGCTGCAATTACAGGCGTGTACCTCCCCACCCCTCCTTAGAAAACCTTTAAATCATTATTTCATTGTTTGTGTACTTATTTATAACTTATTTACTTACAGATTTCAGGACTCAGTTCTCACCTTCCACCTCACTGAGGAAGGCTCACTATTGTTTCTCCTGTGCCTGTGCATACTCCAGACCAGCTGGCCTTCTGGTTTCCAGATGATTCTCCTAGCTCCACCTAACATTTTCCTGTAGGGGTGCTGGGATTGCAGGTCCATACCAACACAAGTGGCTTTTTTATGTTCTGGAGATCAAACTTGGGTCATTGGGCCTGTGTAGTTAGGATGAGCCATCTCCCTGGCCCATGATTTTTTTTTTTAAACAGAATTTGCAAGCCGGGCAGTGGTGGTGCATGCCTTTAATCCTAGCACTCAGGAGGCAGAGGCAGGTGGATCTCTGTGAGTTCAAGGCCAGCCTGATCTACAGAGCGAGATCCAGGACAGGCACCAAAACTATACAGAGAAACCCTGTCTCAAAAAAAAAAAATAGAATTTGCAGAATGTTTCTAATTATTGAATAATTCTCTAAGGATATTGAGACAACTGCTAAGGCCGGTTCTTGCAGAAAGACAGAACTCCTAGGGTTCTGCAGCTTTGCTGCCGTAGTTGTTGACCAGCCTCGGGCAGGAATTAGATTGCTCAGAGTCCACTTCTGGGGACAAGGAACACCTGGATGTCGGCCACCTCTCTTGAGGACCCTTGACCTAGCAATCTGCTGTGTGGATCTCAACTGCTGCCTGTTCTATGGCCGTATTGGGTTTGAAGGCTCAGACAGGCTTGTGGTTTAAATTGCTTTCCTCTAAACCAGACATTAACAATTCAACACAGCTGGCACACAGCAAGGAAAATCCCTTTCTGCAGGCAGGCTTCCTGCATTATGGGAGCTCCTGTGGGCTGTGTCTGGACCTCTGCAGATGTTCAGTTGTGCACTACTTATTAACCCAACTAGTTAAAAACGCAAAGGCAGTAGCATCCACCGAACTGGGAATTCTTTTCACCTTGGCCCAAGACTTTGGCCCAAGACTCTCAGGGTACAGGCCTCAGAGGGTCCCGCTTCAGAGGCCGGAGACGTCAAACGAGGCAGCAGTTATTAGCTTCAGGTTTCTGTATTAACCTTCCCACCCTGGGACCCGCAGTGTCGTGACTAATCTGTAAATGGGTGACAGAACAGGGAGGTTCTCGCTACACACTTCAGGACAGAGACAGCATGAGAAACACCCGTCCCCTGTCACCACCCCAAATGGAAGCTTCCAGACAGACATTGTCAAAGTGCTGTTCTCCAGAACCAAAGAAAAATATGACTTCCACTGTTTCCGTGAGGACACTGGATTGTTCACAGTTTGCGTTTCTAGGCCACACCACTGTCCCTTCTCCTTGCCTGTGTCTCCCTCCTCTCGCTTCTCCTCCCCCTGTTCCTTCTCCGTTCAGGCTCCCATCGCGGCTCTCACACGCTCTGTGTATTTCTACCAGCCAAAGTTTGGCTAACGAAAATGATAGCTATATGGCGTGTGCTTTTCTAGACCAAAGCCTCTTCTCCCATCTGCTGGGTCTCCTAAATGAAACTCTCCCTTTTTGACTTAAGAATGCTAAAGTCCCGGGTAATCTTCAACCTTGTCCTTACAATCTATAGTGAGTCATTTGCTCCTAAATAAAACTACGGCACAAAACATGTAAAGCAGAAATTTTGTTATATTTATGTTTCTGTGACTCGAATAAAGAAATATGTGAAAGAGGAGAAAAATTCTTATTCCTCTTATTATTCCATCCTTACATTCATCATACTTAGTTTTTTTTAATTAAGTGTTTCTATCAGCATGTTACTGAACATAATAATGGGCTCATTATTGTATGTCACACATGTATATAACGTATTTTGATCATATTCATCTCCCATTGACCTATCTTGTCCTTACACTACTATGGATGCCCTTCCACTTCTCAGCTTCCCCTTCTAATTCCATGTGTTTTCTTTTTCTTTTGATGACCCAATAGGTTTCATTAGGGTTGCTTACATGAGCATGGATGAGGGGTTATTTACAGGAGCTTGAGTACCTTACAGGCAGCTACACCACTGAAGAAAATGTCTCTCTAGTCTGCCATCAACCATTAGCTGCCTACAGAGGCTCAGGGAAGGACAGGGCCTCATGAGCTCCTCCCCATTGCATAATACGATGTTGATGGGTCCAGTCTTGTGCCAGTGAAGGTCGTCATGGCTATTGTGAGTTCAAGTGCAACAGCCATGTCCTGCCCAGCAGACAGGGTTCCACAGTACTCCACCCCTCCCCCTGGCTCTTACATTCTTTCCACCTCTCTTCTGCAATGTTCCCCGAGCCTTTGGGGTAGTGATGTAGCCTTCCCGTTTACAGCTAAGCATTCAGTGGTCACTTATGCTCATCACTTTCAGCAGTTAGGAGTCTCTGTAGTTATCACTGCTCATGGCTTTAAAAAGAAGCTCTTTGGCCAAAGCTAAGAGCAGCACCAGTTTATGGACAGAAATGCAATTATTTAGAAAGCAATTTGATTTGCACATCATGCCCATTTAATAAAACAACAGCTGCAGTTTCTCCACGAGGCCTATGACCTCCCCAGCCATGAGCTTCTGACCAAGCTTTACAATTCTAGATGTGAATTTCTGAGGAGCAGGGCTCAGGTCACTTCAGGAAGTAGTTGACTATCCCCATGACAGACTTCCACTTTTGTACCACCGGGCACATCCTGTTTGTCCAACTTACCCATATTATCATCATCATCATTTCACTATCCCAGTTGAATTGCTGGCTGTGAATAATTACATTTTACTTTTATTACATTTTTCTTCAGATCATAAAGATTTCACTGTTTGCTCAAATTTCTATGAGTTTTTCTTTTAATGATTTTTGTGAATTCAATTAAATTAAAAAAAAACATTTCATCAGGTACTGCATATCTGAAATGAATTGAACTATGTCCCCTGTGATGGTTAGGTTTAACTGTCAATGTTATAAAACCTAGAATTACCTGGGAAGGTAGTCTCAATGAAGGATAGTCTACATTGGGTCGGCCCTTGGGCATTGTCTGTGAGGAATTGTCCTAATTAAGTTAATTGATGTAGGAAGACCCAGCCCACTGTGAGAGGCATCATTCCCTCAAGCAAAGGGTCCTGAACAGCATAAAATCAAGAGAAATCAAGCTGAGCACAAACAAGCCAGTGGGAATGCATGCATTCATTTCTTTCCGCTCTTGACTGTGGCTGTGATGTGACCCACTGTCTAAAACTACTGCTCCTGTCACCTTCCTGAAGTAAGAGATTGTACCCTGGAATTCTGAGCTAAAATAAAGCATGTCTCCCCCTAAGTTGCTTTTGGTCAGGGTATTTTCTCACAGCAACAGGAATGAAACTAGAAATCACCACAAGAGATATGTTGAAGGCCTAACTCCGAACATGTACGAATGTGAATTTTATTCAGAAATAGGGTCTCTCGGGATGCAGTCAAGTTAGAATAAGGTCATGCTGAAGTCTTCATCCAGAGACCAGTGTCCTTTATGAAGAGAGAATCGTGTAAATATAGAGAGAGAGACAGCTAAGGAGCACACAGTAGGAAAAAGCAAACAAGAGACAAGGATGTGAGAGCTGTAAACCAAGGACCTCGAAGGACTGTGGGACACTACTGGGAGCTAGACAAAGCACGGGCTCTCCCCTGGAAACATAAGACAGTTGTTTCCTGTCAGCAATTCCTTTCTGGCTTTCTAGACCTCAGAACCACGAGGAAATAAACTGTAGCTGCTCTAAGGCACTGGTTGGTGGCACGTGGTCATAGCAACCATCAGATAAAGCCCAGTGTGAAGGACTCAGTGTGAAGACAAAAAACCAGCACAATCCCATCAGCGAGGTGGCCACAGTCTAAGAGAAGACACAGCTGTGACACTTTCAATGACAGGTAGTATGTTCTAAGTGTGAATACTGAGGACCACACATGCTGTAGACAATCACTTGGACGCACCGTACAGAAGCTTTGTCAAAAAAGGTGAATTTTTGAGTTCCTTACATTTTTTTTTCTTTCTAGACAAACACGCTGGCCTTGTTGAGTGATTTCTTTCTCTTCTTTTTGCCTGGTTTCCTGTGTTATCTCCGCTCTTAGCCTACAGCACTCAATGTCGTCGTCCCCCCCCCCCCCCCCCCCCCCCCCCCCCCCCCCCCCCCCCCCCCCCACCCCACCCCACCCCCGCTAACATTGATAGCTTGGTCGTTACTTTTTCTATATTTTTCTAGTAATCACTTATGTTCATATGTGTTTGTGTTGTCATTATTCACTTAACAAAAATTCTGTCATATTAAAGGTATTTTCCATGTCTCTCTTTTGTCAACAAAGCCTTGTAGAACTCCCTCCATTCCAATCAGCGGACTCCTCATCACTTTTTGGGGAGGACTAGATGATATTCCATCCTGGGACTCTAGTATATTTCAGCCATTTCCTGTCCATAGATGTTAAAAGCTTTGTGTTGGTGGACAACCTTGGCCATGTATTTCTCACTTGATGTTGTCTCTAAAAGACAAAAAAAAAGTCACTCACTGAGCCTGCAGCATGTTGGCCGAGCTAGACTGGCTGGCTGGTGACTTTCAGGACCGCGTCAACCTCTGCAACCCTTGCCCCCTCCAGCACTGGGAATCCAGATGTGCACTACCACCCTCAGCTTTTACCTGGGGGCTGGGGACCTGAACTCACCTCTTCATGCTTGCACGACAGGGACCTTACAGATGAAGCCATCTCCCCAACCCCTACGATTTGATTTTTACAGTTGAAACTTTAGAACAGTGGTTCTCAACCTGTAGGTTGAGACCCCCTTGGGGATTGAACAACCCTTTCATAGGAGTAGCATATCAGACATTTACAATTTGTAACAGCAGCAAAATTACAGTTATGAAGTAACAACAAAAATGATTTTGTGGTTGGGTGTCACCACAACACGAACAGCTTGTATTAAAGGGCTATAGTGTTAGGAAGGTTGAGAACCACCGTTTAGAGAATCTTAAACTAATTTCTGTATGTTATATAAACAAAGGCCTGGCTTTATTTTATTTTCAGATAGGTAGCTTTCCTTTACTGATTTAAACCACTCCCATGTTCATAATTAAATGCTTACGTAGACTGAGGTCCATTTCTGCTTTCTCTGTCCATTTCTATTGAATTTGAGGGGGGTATATCTGTAGTCCAGTTCCAACTTTTTGTTTGTTTTTGAGACAAGGTCTCAATGCATAGCCCAGGCTGGTCTCTAACTCACAGCCTCCTTCTGCCTCAGTTTCCCCAACGTTAGAATACAGATGTGAGCCGGCAGGCCTGGCCCTGAGTTCACTTTGATTTTCCTGCTGTCACCTCCAGTGTCTTGTCAAGCGAGAGGCTTTGCAGTCACCTTTTCCACACTTTTCTTGCTTCTGGTCTTTTACGCTCCTTGGTCCTCACACACGTCAAGATTCGGAGTCATGGGTGAGCACAGGTGAGCACAGGTGTGCAGCTCGGCCTGACTCACACACCCAGATTGGGAAGCCAGCCTGCTGGTTTCTCTTTCACCAGCAAACAGCAAGAGTCACAGAGACCCCGACTGCTCTCCCAGGTGTCTCAGAACCTCGAAGGGCAAGAGAAGCACCAGGAAGGTGGGCGCTTTCTGTGCCAAGAAGACAGTTCACACCCTGGGGTGAACACAAGGATACGTCTTCTTGGAGTGGCAGAAAACAAAACCCGCATTTTCAATCTCTGTCCCTTTAAGGAAATTGGCTTTTCTCCTGTAAGCGTTCAGTCTGCCATTTAAAAGTTTTAAGTGGAAGAGTCCCAAGATGAGTTTGGCAGTAGCGAGGAAGATGGAGCAGAAAGAGGAGTGAAAACCTGTGCAACCATTCAAAGATGGCCACGGCCTGAAATGAGGCCATTGTCAGAGGCATACGGAGAATCAGGCAGATATGAGAAGGACCAGTGATTGCTTCGATGTTGGTCGGATGAGAATCCAGAATGACTGACTGCCTGACTTCTAGTCTGGATAACGAGTTGATGCAGGGAGGGTGAGGGGGATGTATATCACCTCAAGTCTTTTCATATGGGGTCAGAGACTTGAGCTCTCGGTCCTGGCTTCAGATGACCACAGCCTCCCACCTCCTCTACTGCTGAACACAGAGAATGGAGGAGGAGGAATAGACTTGGGTTGCAGTGTAGACTAAGCCTCATTTGTCATGTGTTGAATTTGAAGACCATGAGATGTTTAAACTGAGGGGAGGGGTGTCCCAGATGACACAAAGATTGTCTGGGAGTGGACGGTAGTAGAAGACCAAGACTGGACAGAGAGAATTAGAATCACAGGAGAAGCCGGGCGTCGGTGACACATGCCTTTAATCCCAGCACTCAGGAGGCAGAGCCAGGCAGATCTCTGTGAGTTCGAGGCCAGCCTGGTCTACAGAGCGAGATCCAAGACAGGCACCAAAACTACACAGAGAAACCCTGTGAGGGAGGAGGGCCAAGGATGGAACACTGAAGGGTATTATTAAGCAACAGCAGCAGGAGAGGACCTGGGCACAGCCAAGGGAAACCAGCCACTTAAGCAGTCAGCCGCACAGAGGGTAAGAGGGAAGCGTTCTGAGACGGAAGCAGTGGGCTGTGACATGGGCGGTGGACAGGCCTCAGAGGTCTGCAGGGCATTTGGCAATCACCAAGCTCACTGTAAACTCGAGGAGGGAGAGGAGTCAAGTCCTAAATGTACAGGGAAGGCAGACAGTGAGGGGTTGACCCTGGAGCCTCCCAGAATGACTCCCTCCCTGCCTGTCCTTGCTCAGCTCTCTGTCCCAAGGACATGGTGACCACATCCACGGGCTTCTTAAACTGTTGTATTTGACCCTGGCAAGTCATGAGAGGAGCTTGCATCAGGGAGGGTGGGGGGGGGGATGTATATTTCTCAAGTCCTTTTGTATGGGGTGGGGCTTGTGCTCAGTCAGAACTCCTTGCTCTCAGTCCTGGCTCCAGGGGACCGTGGCCTCCCACCTCCTCTCTGCCCTAGTGGCAACCATGCTGCTTTGCCAGGCCTGTGATTCACGTCTACTCTTCATGTCCCTATCTCTGCAGATGGCCCTTTGTCCAACCCCCTTTGGGTTATCCTATTTGGAACACGATGTCTTTCTGTTGGAGCCCTATGTTCTCAGGGGAACCTTGGCTAAGAAAGAAAGAGACACACAAAGGCCAGGGAAGCTTCCTCCCAGCTTTTATTTCTTGAAGGGCTGGGAAGGATTAGATCTATTGACAAACTCACGAACGTCTAGCACCTGGGTCCCATTTCAAAGGTGTAACCCGAGAGGAAGGAATACAGAGATACACAGCTCCTTGCTGGCCCTGTGTCTTGTGACATTATAAGTGGCCTCACTCCCATAGCTTCAGGGATCCTGGAACTTGTGTTTCCAGTTTGCCTAAGACCGTCCATTGGCCAGGTTTGCCCAGGGCTGTGCTGGCAAGGGTTGCTATGAGCCCTCGGTGGATGGACAAGCAGACAAAGAGGCAGCAGAGGAGAACGAGCAAACATAAGGACCTCAGGAGGCCCCAGTGCACCTCACCAGGGCAGTCAAACAATAAGCAATGTGGCTGGTGGCATCTTAAGTCCTGCCAGGCTGTGGATGAGCAGGCCCATCCACGGTGCCAGGCTTGACGCTTGTAGCTTTCCCGAGTCACTGCTTTGATGGCACTGTTCTGTCTGGCCAACCTGCTCTCCCTTTCTCGAATGTGCTCTGCCCTGTTCTCCCTTTGAACCTGAGTTCTAGCCTACAACTGAGCGGTTTCCTCAACACTCAGCTTGGGCTCATTTCTTCTCATCCTCAGATCTCTTTCAAACTCTATTTCCTAGGCAGTTCTATAAGTGGATTTTTTTCTGTCCCACCAGCCAGCTCCTAAATCACAATACAGAGACTTATTATCAATTATGAAAGCTTGGCCAATAGCTTGGGCTTGTTTTTAGCTAGCTCTTATAACTTAAATTAACCCATTTCTATTCATTTATGTGCTGCTCCGAGGCTCATTTACCTCATCTTCAGACTGTTCATCTTGCTTCCTACTTCCTCTGTGTCTCCACGTGACTCCACCCTTCTTCTCAGCATCCTCTCTGCCCTGAAAATCCTGCCTAGCTATTGGCCATTCAGCTTTTTATTAAACCAATCCTAGTGACACATCTTCACGGTATACAAAAAGATCATTCCACATTTCCCCCTTTTTGTTTAAATAAAAAAGAAAGGTTTTAACTCTAACATAGTAAAACTACACACAATGAGAACAATTATCAAGTATTGTCTAAATAGAAAGGAAAGATATTTACTCTAACAAATGAAACTATATACAGTAAGAACAATCATCAAGCAAGAATCATGTTCATAATGTCCAATCCATCTGCATTTGCCATATTTAGAGAAAATACTCCATTATCTATCCTATCTTGATGAATTCAAAGTTTTATACTTAAACCATTTTTTATTATAACTTGTATTACCATTCTAAAAATATCTTCTTAGAACATAAAACATCTTTTAGATGAACAAGTTTTTTTATGTTTTTTAACCTTATAAGCTTTACATTTCTTATGTAAGTTTCTTTTCTGAATTGGGTAACAAGGAAACCTATAAAACTATAACTATCTAGTCTTCAATCTCCATCAGAGACCCAAGAAGGATGAAATATTACTTGAGTAAACAGGAAGTGCAGAGAAAGCAACTTCCAAAACTAAGAAATGACGGAGACACCTGGTTGTCTAGACAGTCACCCCAAGTTTCCTCTGTAACATTGGGGCATTCATCTTCACCCTAGAGGCCTAGAATATCTGACAGACTTTTCTGTGAAGCAGGAATTTTGAAGGACTGTCTTACCTTGTCTTATCAAAGTCTGACAGTCTCTCTTTTGTGTCCTGCTTGTTCAGTTTGGACAGCATACTGTCAGTAGTTGAGGCAAGGGTAGTTTCTTTGCCCAGTGGCTAACTTTGCCACAAAGAAAGCAAACTCCAAATGGAGTTTCTTTGATGCCCATTATCTTCTTTGAAGTAAATTGGTGCTGCCAGAAGCAGACATGTCTCACTGTCATGAAAGACCTTATGTTATTAAAACATTTTAAATGCCATATTCTGTAGGTTTCTGAAGTATTTGAAGACCATCTATCTATCTAAAATATATCTCTGTATGACCTTGAAAACATACCTAACATGACTACAAGTTTGATTGTTATAGATGACTAACTAATAACCTATATTTCTTTATTATCCTAAATAGTTTGTAATAATAGCTTTTAAGGACTAGAACTTTACATTACATTTTTAAATGAGCTGCATAGGTATAATACCTTAAACAAGAGTAGAAACTTATATACAGTACAATAAAAATAACCTTAAATTCATATCAATATACAAACATCCATACCAATGTAAAATATTTGAGACTAATAGTTGTTCAAAAGTAGATTTAACAATCTACTTTTTTAATCTCATCATTTCTATACTATATCCCCCCTTTTTCCCTTCAGAAAGAGATCCCCGAATCTAATCTCCTTTATTCAGCTTTTTCCCTAACCATTACCAATAACAACTTGTAACCAACACCCCTAAACAGTAACAAACATCCATATTCCACTGAACGACCAAAAACTATCCACCCCATATCTTGTTAATGTGGGCATTGTGTTTTCTAGACTGCTTCCTGTTGTCTGGCATCTTTAGGGGACTCTGAGAAAATTAAGATAATGGTCAAGTCCTGGGGTGGCTAGCTGTTGTCCAGTCTCAGTGTGATGGGATAATGCAAGGTTTATCTGAAGTCCTGGCTGGGATAGTCTGTGAGGCTGAACCATCTCAGCAATCAGCCTTGAAGCTGTTCAGGATGCAGAACTCTGAGGAAACTGCAACAGAGGCACTCTGAGAGGCTGGATCACCTGGGCCACCCATTTTCATTGGTGTCTGGTCCCCTTGTTCTGAAAACATACAGACTTTCAAAGGTAACATATATGTCTGCATTAACACAAGTATGGAATGTGCAGTGTGCACAAGTCAGTTAAAGATGATTTTTTGTTTTATATTTCAGCAGGTAAAATATACGTCACCCATTCTGTAGTTTTTTTCAGGTTTATTTCTTTAGGTCTATAGCCAGGATTTTCAGGGGCGTCTTCCCTGATCAAATCTGATCTCTATCAACTTTGAATGAATCCACAGCCTTTCATTTTCTGTGGAAACAAAAGCACAACCTCTTCCACAACATAATGTATTTTTTGACTTCCAAGTTAAGACATTTTAAAAATATATAAACTGGTTTAATTTGGTAGTTTTTATAATCCAGTGTCTCTCAGCAGCTATTGCTTGTTCATCAGCAATCAAAAAGTCAATACAACACAAAACAGGATCCAGACTCCTTGTATATTCCCCATCTCTACACGGCTTATTCTTCCTTTATTATTTATAAACGATTTACTTTTTTCTATGACTGTCTATACCCGTTTTCTTTTCTTTCTTAAGCCTACGCACATTTTAAAACACAGTGTCACCTATTTAGAGTTGTTCTCCCCGCCCCGCCACCCCCTGTCTGAACCTTCTTTACTGTATATCTGTAACCTTTTCTGTCTGCATGAGCCAAACCTTAAGATGTCAAGCAGCTTAGATCACGGTGCGCTGGTGGTTCATGCCATGAGAGACAGCAGGATTGGGAAACCTCATTTGGCTTCATTTTTGCGTGTTTGGAAACTTTTAAAAAGCTTTCTCATGTCTTGTGTGGAAATACGTAGTTGGACATAAGATGCCATTTGTAAGTGGATTTTTCTCTGTCTCACCAGCCAGCTCTCAAATCACAACATGGAGACTTCTTATTAATTATGAAAGGTTGGCCGATAGCTTGGGCTTGTTTTGAGTTAGCTCTTATAACTTAAATGAACTCATTTCTATTAATCTGTGTGCTGCCCCGAGGCTCATTTACCTCATCTATAGACTGCCTACCCTGCTTCCTACTTCCTCCGTGTCTCTTCCCATCTCCATCCTTCTTCTTCCCAGGGTCCTCTCTGCCCTGAAAATCCTGCCTAGCCACTGGCCATTCAGCTTTTTGTTAAACCAATCCAAGCAACACATCTTCATAATGTACAAAAAGATTATTCTACAGCACAGTCTGGAGCCAACCAGTCACCAGGTTGATGTATTCTTGGTCACATTATTTTGTGGCCTGTGATCTTTCTGTTTTCTTGTCTCTCCCCTCTGGTGTCAAAGCCATTGTTACAACTTCTCTGACTTGGTAAGGAACAGTCCTGACAGCTCTCCTTGCCTCTTCTCTCTCTGTAGTCCTTTAATTACGACAGCAGGGTTACTTCTGAAACATGGACCTGGTGGCATCACCTTTTTGCTTACAATTCTTTTTTTTGGTCCCCAGAACTCCTGGGGAAAAGTTCTAAAAAAAAAAAAAAAAAAAGTATGGCTCAACAAGATCCCCTCAATTTGACTACAGACAAATCTATCCCAACTAAATAGTGTAAATTATGGGAAAAGAACTTGGTGCTTTTTGTTAGCACAAAGGAAATACCTGAAGCAGGCAATTCTTATAAAGAAAAGGTTTCTTTAGCTCAGGGTTTTAAAGGCTTATAATACGAACATCAAAGCATGGGTTCTGGTGAGGGCCCCTCTGGCTACATCACCTCATGGCAGATGCGGTGGCGAGAGCATGTGAGGGACCAAGAGAACACATCTCCAAACAGGAGGCCGGAGAGACTGGGGTCCCACAATTCTTCTTACAGTGTTGCCCTCAGTTGACTTAAGGACCTCTGACTGTCTTCCCCCCACCCACTTTAAAGGTTCCATCAACTCCTAATATCACCACCCTGGAAGCCAAGCCACCAAAAATGATCCTTGAGAAAGCACATTTAAACCACCTTTAAACCACAGAACATAGGTAGCACTGGCTGGCTAGTGCATCGGTTTTCTATATCTGCTGTACTAAATTATCACAAACTCACGCTTACTTATCATCTTAGAGCTGCGGAGCGGCTGAAGTTCAGAGTGAGTCTTGGTGTGCTTACGTCAGTGCTCACCAGGTCAGACAACCTGTGCCTGTGGTTTTTCAAGCTACCAGATGCCAGACACTGTAGGCCCAGGGTTCCCAGTTCTCAAGACCCGCAGCATTGCCCGAGCCCTTCTTAGATGCCATCTCTTTGGGTCTCTCTCTTTTGCCTTCTCTTCCATCTAACTGAATCCCTCTGATTGTACTGGGCCCACTTGGATAACCCAAGAAAATCTGTTCTAGGGTTGTTTGGTTAGCGATCTTGATTCCCCATTGCCAAGTAACTTAATAGGCTGGCAGATTCTGAGGATTAGGGCACGGCCATCTTTGAAGACACAATGGATTAAAAATAGAGAAGCAGTTGAGATGTGTAGAAAGTAAATCAATGGACCAGTGAGATGGTTCAGTAGGTAAAGATGCTTGCTGCCAAGCCTGATGAGATTTTTGTGGGCTTCCTGTTTTTTGTTTTTAAAAAGTGGGGGCTTTCCAGCAGCCAGCTAGCAGGTAAGAGATCTGTGGGCAGGCCACACCACCACCACTGCCACTCACAGGACTCTCTTCCCACAAGACCCACTCTGCTACCCAAACCCACTGACCCCAACATCCTCCCCTTGACCAACCATTCCCCGCAACACCAACAGCCCCTGTAGGCACAAGCACCACTTACACCAGTTGGAAAAACAGGTGAGTAACTGGTCTCCCAGCTAAACTGTCCCAGTCTCTAGGCCCTAAACCTCAGGGCACATCCCTTGCCCCTCCCATTTCATCTCAGTCCCAGAAAGGCAGCTGGGCCCTGCCCCCAATTCTGGTGGAACTCCACTGCTCTGGTGCAGTCCCCAGTAGTGGGACAGCAGATGAGAGACCTGCAGGCAGGATGCACCAACATCGCCTCCACCCACTGGACTCTGTTCCCACAAGACCCACTCTGCCGCCCAACCATACCTACCCCGGCATCCTCCCTTCAGACAGTGCTCCCCAGCAACATCAGGAGACCCTATAGGCACAAATGCCACCCACACCAACTGGACATACAATAGCCCCTATCAGCACAAGCACCACCTACACCAGTTGGAAGAACAGATGAGTAAATGTCAGTGTAAGAACACATTCAACAACATATAGGGCAATATGGCACCACCAGAACCCAATGGGCCTACAACAGCAAGACCTGAACACCCCAACACAGATGAAGCAGAAGAAAACAACCTTGAAAATAAGTTTATGAAGATGATAGAGGCCCTGAAAGAGGAAATGAAAAGTTCCCTTAAAAATTTGAGGAAAAGACAAAAAAAAAAAGAAAGAAAAAGAAAAAAAAAAAGAAAATGGAAGGAATCAATAAATCCTTTAAAGAAAGCCAAGAAAAAAACAATCAAACAGGTGAAGGAAACAGTTCAAGACTTGAAAATTGAAATAGAGGCAATAAAGAAAATATAAACCGAGGGAATTCTGGAAATGGAAAATCTGGGTAAGTGAACAGGAACTACTGATGCAAACATCTCCAGCAGAATACAAGAGATGGAAGAAAGACTCTCAGGTGTTGAAGATATGATAGAGGAAATAGATTCATCTATCAAAGAAAATGTTAAATCCAAAAAATTCTTAATACAAACATCCAGGAAATCTGGAACACCATGAAAAGACCAAACCTAAGAATAACAGGGATAGAAGAAGAAGAATTATTCCAGCTCAAGGACACAGAAAACATATTCAACAAAATCATAGATGAAAACTTGCCCAACCTAAAGAAGGGCATGCCTATGAAGGTACAAGAAATTTACAGAACACCAAATAGACTGTCCCCTTGCCACATAATAATCAAAACACTAAACATACAGAATAAATAAAGAATATTAAGAGCTGCAAAGGAAAAAGGACAAGTAACATACAAAGGAAGACCTATCAGAATTAGTAACATACAAAGGAAGACCTACCAGAATTACACCTGACTTCTCAATGGAGACTCTAAAAGCCAGAAGGTCCTGGACAGATGTTTTGCAGACACTAAGAGACCATGGATGCCAGTCTAGACTATTATCTTTCAATCACTGTAGACAGGGAAAACAAGATATTCCATGACCAGATTTAAACAATACCTATTCACAAATCCAGCCCTACAGAAAGTACTAGAAGGAAAACTCCAAACTAAGGAAGTTAGCTGCACCCACAAAAACACAGGCAATAGATAATCTCACACCAGCAAAACCCAAAGAAGGGAAACACACACACACTACCACCACCCCAAAACCAAAATGTAACAGGAATTAACAATCACTGGTCATTAATATTCCTTAATATCAATGGACTCAATTTGTCTATAAAAAGACACAGCTTAACAGAATGGTACAAAAACAGGATCCATCCTTCTACTGTATACAGGAAATACTTCAGAGACAGACATTGCCTCAGAGTAAAGGGTTGGGAAAAAATTTTCCAGTCAAATGGACCTACGAAGCAAGCTGTGCAGCTTTCCTAATATCTAACAAAATAGACTTCAAACTAAAATTAATTAAAAGAGATATAGAAGGGCATTTCATATTCATCACAGGAAAAATTCATCAAGATGAAGTTTCAATTCTGAATATTTATGCCCCAAATACAAGGTCACCCGCATTTATAAAAGAAACATTATTAAAGCTTAAATCATACATCAGACCCCACATGTTAATAATGGGAGACTTCAACACCCCTCTCTCACCAGTGTGAGAGTGTCTGCCAGACAGAAACTAAATAGACAAATAATGGAACTAACAGATGTTATGACTCAAACGGACTTAATAGATATTCATAGAACATTCCACCCTAACACAAAAGAATATACCTTCTTCTCAGCACCTCATGGAACATTCTCCAAAATTGACCACATACTCAGTCATAACAAAAATCTCAACAGATACAAAAAACTTTGAATAACCCCCTATATCTTATTGGATCACCATAGGTTAAAGTTAGAATTCAACAGCAACACAAGCTACAGAAATTTCTACAAACTCACGGAAACTGAACAACTCTCAAATGAATCACCAATGGGTCAAGGAAGAAATAAAGAAATTAAAGACTTCCTAGATTTCAATGAGAATGAATGCACAACATACCCAAACTTATGGGGCACTATGAAAGCAATGCTAAGAGAAAAATTTATAGCACTAAATGCTCACATAAAGCAATTGGAGAAATCTCACACTAGCAACTTAACAGAACACCTGAAAGCTCTAGAACAGAAAGAAGCAAAGTCACCCTGGAGGAATAGACAGCAGAAAATAATCAAATTGAGAGCTGAAATCAATGAAATAGAAACAAAGAGAACAATACAAAGAATCAATGAAACAAAGAGTTGGTTCTTTGAGAAAATCAACAAGATAAACAAACCCTTATCCAAACTAAACAAAAGGCAGAGAGAGAAAGCATCTAAATTAACAAAATCAGAAATAAAAAGGGGGACATAACAACAGACAATGAGGAAATTCAGAGAATCGTTAGGTCATACTTCAAAAACCTGTGCTCCACAAAATTAGAAAATCTAAAAGAAATGGACAATTTTCTTGATAGGTACCACATACCAAAATTAATCAAGACCAGATAAACAATTTAAATAGACCTATAAGCCCCAAAGAAATAGAAGCAGTCATTAAAAGTCTCCCAACCAAAAAAAGCCCAGGGCCAGATGGTTTCAGTGCAGAATTCTACCAGAATTTCAAAGAAGAGCTAATACCAATACTCCTGAAATTGTTCCATACAATAGAAACAGAAGGAACATTGCCAAATTCTTTTTATGAGGCTACAGTTACCCTGATACCCAAAACACACAAAAATGCAACAAAGGAAAAGAATTACAGACCAATCTCCCTCATGAACATTGATGCAAAAATACTCAATAAAATACTGGCAAATCAAATCCAAGAACACATTAAAAAAAATCATCCACCATGATCAAGTAGGCTTCATCCTAAAGATGCAGGGATGTGGAATCCATCATATAAGCAAACTGAAAGAAAAAAAAAAACACATGATCATCTCATTAGATGCTGAAAAAGCCTTCAACAAAATCCAATACCCCTTCCTGATAAAGATCTTGGAGAAATCAGGGATACAAGGAACATACCTAAACATAATCAAGGCAATATACAAGCTGACAACCAACAACAAATTAAATGGAGAGAAACTCCAAGTGAGTCCACTAAAATCAAGAACAAGACAAGGCTGTCCACTCTCTCCATATCTATTTAATATAGTACTCAAAGTTCTAGTTAGAGCAATAAGACAACAAAAGGAGATCAAGGAGATACAAATTGGAAAGGAAGAAGTCAAACCTTCATTATTTGTGGATGATATGATTGTATACGTAAGTGACCCCAAAATTCTACCAGGGAACTTCTATAGCTGATAAACAATTTCAGTAATATGGCAGGATACAAGATTAACTCAAAAAAATCAGCAGCTCTCCTATATACAAACGATAAATGGGCTGAAAAAGAAATCAGAGAAACATCACCCTTTACAATAGCCACAAATAATACAAAATACCTTGGGGTAATTCTAACTAAGCAAGTGAAAGACCTGTATGATAAGAGCTTTAAGTCTCTGAAGAAAGAAATTGAAGAAGATATCAGAAAATGGAAAGATCTCCCATGCTCATGGATAGGTAGAATTAACATAGTAAAAATGGCAATCTTACCAAAAGCAATCTACAGATTCAGTGCAATCCCCATCA
>CABHPP010124903.1:9173-40209 GCA_902168425.1 Peromyscus attwateri | reverse complement strand
ACGGTAGTGTCTTCCATTGCATATGTCTGCATTACTAAATCATCCGTCAACTTGCTCTATTTTAGGTGACTTACGCCGTTACAGTTGATGGGAAACCTCACTCTCTGCATCTCAGGAACTAGTAAGATGTGTTTTTTCTTTTGCAAATGTAAATGTCTGTGCCAGTTTTTGCTCTTTTAAAGTTTATGTGCGGTATTTAAACTCAGTAGTGCGGTATAATGGTCAATCAACTTTTCAGTTCAGGGTTTGTTAGATCCTGAATATTAGGTCTATGAGGCTCTTGTATTTGATTTTCAGATTTACATTTTTAGGTTGAGAAATAAATTATGTGTTTGGAAATATTCAATTAAGGATTCCTTTGTACCCAAGCGTGGTGAGTTGCATGAAGGAAGGTTCTGCCTTCCCCAAGGTCCAGTGGGTTATTGAAGCCCATATTGGCCTTCACCATGATTTTCATCATTCAGGACTCCCTCAGGGATGGCCTGGGTGGCAGTATTAGTCTTCTGACTAGCCTCAGCTTCCATGTATTTGCCTTGCAGACTGTTCTCCACATGGTATTGAGTTTGGCTTTCTTAAAATCTCTGCTGCTCTCCATTTACCCCAGCCCTCTGGGACTCGCTCTCACTGTCTTGTCACCCCATTCTCTATTCCAAACACAGTTCCCATTGCTACTCTTCGTAGATGCACACCCATGGCTGGCTCCAAGCCCTTTCATTTTATCCCAGCTCTGCCTGCAAGTCTGTCTGACTTGTTCTTTGTGCCTAGTCATCTATTTCAGGAGCTGTGCCATGGCATCCTGCATACTTGTGTGTAATCACCCTACAGTAACCAGGCCCTGTTCATTGTCATAGAGCAATATATGACTCGGACTGTCTTTTGTTTAGTGCTGTATTCCAGGGTCCAGAAGAGGGACTGCCATGTGGTAGACATACTAGTGAGTATTTGTTCAATGACGTCATACACAGAAATACCTGACAGTGCTGGTCCAGTGTTGAGTTCTCCTGACTCTGCCCATCTACCATTTTTTTAAAAAATAGTATCACCGATGATACCACACTAAGATTATCATAATGAAATCATGCTTTATATGAACCCATTGCACTTAACATTGTTTTATTAACGTGTATGTTCATTTTAAACGATGACTTAAATTCTATCTGTTGGTTTCTTTGAAGTTCATTCTTATCCCAGGATTTTTTGGTTCACACATACAATGAAACTGGATTTTTGTATTCCGACTCTTCACACTTAATGGTAAGAATCAGATGTCTTAGTATTTGTTACCTTATATTTTGTTGTTGAAAGGGATGTACTGTGTAATTAGACTGCTTCTCCCTTTTAGACATTGTTTCTATTTGCTGAGACTGAACTGGGGCCTTTGTACATCCGGGGAAAACCCTATCATGGCGCTACTTCCCGAGCCCCATGTTGACAGTAATTCAAATGTTTCACTCCTTGGAACTGTGACCTGTTATATGGATGACTTCTATATATGTACATGTCATGGAAAAGAGATATAAAAATGGAGAAAACCCACAAGTAAAGAGAGTGCCCCAAATCTTATTTCCTGAGAGCTTGCATTAAAAATTCTACACAATTCATGGTTTACTATTATCAAATCTTTTGCTATCATGAGCCTTTTAAAATATTTGATAACATAGTTTTGTTGTTGTTGTTGTTGTTGTTAAAAAAAAAAAAGAATTTGTATCCTCACCTGTGTGGTCTGTTTTTCAGACACATTGCCATTACCGAGGATATGTTGACGAATTTCCGAATTCCACTGTGACACTCAACATCTGCTCTGGCCTCAGGTAATAACATCCTAGAGAATAATTGTGTGTGAACGCAGTGGGCTATGCTTTAGAGTGAGACCATGACAAGGAGACGCAAATCCAGGGAAACCTTCAGCGGAACTCTGAAAGTTTCCTTTCCAATGGCCTTTCATTCATGTTAATGTCTGAACCTAAGCTGTCACTCAGACTAACTCAGCTGCGGGCATCCTGAGTGGAGGTGTTTCCAGAATGCTGGGCAGGAAGGGATGGTTTGAAGATGAGACCTTTAGAACACGTTAATGTAGTGGTTCTCACCTATGGATTGTGAGCCCTTTGGCAAACCTCTGTCTCCAAAAATGTTTACATTATGATTCATAACAGTAGCAAAATTATAGTTAAGAAGTAGCAACAAAAATAATTTTATGGTTGGGGTCATCACAGCATGAGGAACTGTATCAAAGGTCAAAGCATTAGGAAGGTTGAGAACCACTGCTTTAAAGGCTAATGCTTTATTTATTTATTTATTTATTTATTTATTTGGTCATTATCTCAACTATGAAAATGGCCTTAATTGGTTATTAAATCTAATAGGCCCATTCAATATGGTATCAGTTTAGTGCCATGCATGAGGCAGCTAATAAAGAAGACCCCTCAGTGGCCAAGGACAGCAATAGTGATTTCTTCGTTGCTATGGGAACCATGAAAAGTTTATCAAGGGTGGATGACTCAAGAACAGAGAAGGAAGTTCTCCACAACCTCCTTTTCATGTTAGTGCTTTTTTGGATGTCTGTTCTGCATCCTATTTTTCTTTACTTTTGCCTTGTAACAACAGAACATTCCTCATGGACTTCTTATCAGTTTCTGAGACTTTGCCTTCCTTAACATGTGGTTTTGATTATAAATAGGAGTACACATTAACTGTATGTCTCATTTGATCTCATGGTGACATTTCCATACAGCTCTGCACTGTGGTTTGATGGTTTCTACTCTCCAACTCCTCTCTTCTCTTCCACTCTTTCCTTTTCTTTGTAACCTCTCTCCTTGTAGCCTCTCTACTAATTTCAGTCACCCTTAAAGCTTGTTTCTAGCTTACACTGAAAGAGACATTGGTACTTGACTTTCTGCCTCTTCCATAGTTGGCTTTTATGTGCTATCATTGAATTCCATCAATTTCCTGTAGTTGGCATGATATTTTTATGGCCAGGTAATACTCAGCTGTGTATAGATGTCCTATTTGTTTTTATGCAGCCATCTGTTGCAGACGCATAGGCTAACCCATATATTTCCATGCCTTGGCTACTGTGAATAATGCTGCAGTAACAAAACGTGGTTTTCTTTACACACCCTGACTTTGTTTCCTTCTGTGGGCTGTGGTTTGCTTATGATACTTCATCCACAAGCTTGTGAGTTGAAAGCCTAGCCCCATGTGGTGTCACAATGAATAGATGATCAGATCATAAGAACACTAACTCTGTTGAAGGATTAATCCATGATGAGTTCGTAGTGGAATGGCCTCTGAGGAGGAGGGGCTTAGGAGGAGGAAGTAGATCATTGGAGTTTGTCTTTGAAGTATTTGTCTTGTTCCCCTCCCCTTGGGTTCTGCCTGACATGAACTGAGCAACTGTTTTTTTATGCTTCCTTTAGCCATCAAGTTTTACCTGGCCACAGGCTCAGAAGCAAGGCCAAGTGCTCATGAGCTGGGATCACTGAAACCATAAGAAACATATGACTCTTTCCCACCTGTGGTGGTTTGAAAAAAAAATGGCCCCCAAGAGGAATGGCACTATTAGGAGGTGTGGCCTTGTTGGAGTAGGCGTGGTCTTGTTGGAGGAAGTATGTCACTGGTAGAGGTGGGCTTTGAGGTCTCATATATGCTCAAGCCATGCCCAGTGTTTCAGACCATTTCCTGTTGCCTGCATGTCAAGATATAGGACACTGTGCTACTTTTCCAGCACCATGTCTGCCTGCACGCCACCATGTCACCCATGATAATAATGGTCTAAACCTCTGAAGCTGTAAGCCAGCCCCAAATAAATGTTTTCCTTTATAAGAGTTGCTGTGGTCATGGTGGCCCTTCACAGCTGTAGAAACCCACCTAAGACACTGCCTACGGTTTTCTCAGGTACTTTGTCGCCACAGTAGGAAGTGCCTGCCCAGGAATGGAATAGCTGGGTCCTTTGCTGCTGCTTCTTTTGAGGCACTCTTACTGTTCTCCATAGTGACTGTACTGATTGACATCTCTACCAGCAATGTGTAAAGTTCCTTTTCCGTCATCCCTGCCAGCATTTGTTGTTTTTGATTTTATGGGTCATAGCCATTTTTGGTACTTGTCTGATGTGGGACAAATGAATGACTAGGAGTCTGTAGGACATTTTTTTGTTTTGTTGATCCTTTGCTATGCAGACATTGTTAGTTTAATTCTATCTCACTTTTAGTACTCGTATTTTCTAAGCAAAGTCTTTGTCAGTGCCTATTCTTGAAGTGTTTCCTTTGTATTTTCTTCTAGTACTTTCAAAGTTTCAGCTCTTATGTTAAGTTCTCTGGTCAATTTTTTGTTGAATTCTATAGAGAGAGATCTACATTAGTCTTCTACTTGTGAATATCTAGTTTTCCCAACAGTGTTCCTAAGGAGGTCAGACTTTCCTCCAGCCTAAGATGTTGGCCTCTTTGTCAGGAATCAGTTGGCTGTAGATGTGTGGGCTTACTTCTGGGTTCTCAGTCCTACCCCACTGGTCTATGTATCTGTCAATAACATGCTATTGTATTACTATAGCTCAGTAGTGTAACTTGAAATTCAATACTTTGATACTTTAAGATTTCTAGATTTGCTCACAATTACTTGAATGATCAGAGTCTTTTGTCCTTCCCCATGAATCTCAGGAATTTCCCCCCCAAGATTTAGATTTTTTAAAAATAGAGATTGCACCGAAGCTGTAGATTCCCTTTGCTACTGTGTCAGAACCTCTCCTGTCTGTGACTGTCTCTCGTATTTGTGCTTCACTCGGTCACTGTGGCAAGGTGTCCCCAGGGGCCTCAGATTCTGCCTTTTCATGTTTCCTGACCCAAAGAGTAGTATGGTTCTGCAACAGTGGTGCCTTTTCTAGATGGTCCCTGGTTATAGCCCTCAGTAATGCTGAGAGACAGAAGGAATTTGTTATCTGAAGGAGTCGTCCCTGGCAGGCCGTACTTCATGTTGGATATAAAGTTCGTAAGAAAGGAGGATTTCTCCTGTACTGGGCCTGCTGGTCTGTTATTAGCTTTGTGTGCTAACATGGTGCTAACATTATGTGCTAACGTGGTGGGCTTTCCGGGTCTGGGCTCTGCCCATTGCCAGAGAGCCAAGCTTGAAGTTGCCTATGATTTTGTGCTTTGCTCCAAGTTTCCTTTCTGATTCCATTTTTTTCCTCTGCTCCCCTCTCCTCTCACCAGAACAGAACTTTTTTGTGTGTTGTGCTGATGCCTCTTATTCCCTGAAACATATGAAAGGGACTTTAATTTTGTCCCACTGTTAGGGAACCTCAGTGTATCTTGAATTCTGATACTGTCTTTTAAAAAGAGTGCAGCGCTGCAGAGGGCGGTATGTGCGTGTGATCTCAGCACTTGGTAGCTGAAGCGAGAGGATCCAAAGTCTGAGGCCGCCCTGAGCTATACTTCAAAATTAAGACCAATAATGGTGGTTTTTTTAAAACAGTGGTGGCTGCAGAAGTAAACAGGGGAAAAATGCATAAAATCATTTGTTTCACTATGGTTTCTTAGTGCTCACATTTCAGATGATAGCTTGGCTGAAGGGGGTGCCGTGCATGGTTTTGATAATGATTGCCTTTCTGAATTCAGGGGATTCCTGCAGTTTGAAAATATCAGCTATGGAATTGAACCACTGGAATCTTCAGCAAAATTTGAGCACATAGTTTATCAATTGAAAAATGACACTCCAATGTTAGCAGAAAATTACAGCCGTATTTGGCAAACAGACCAGCTCGATAAAGGTCATCTCAATGCACAGGTAACCATAGGAGTTCCGGTGGCAGGGAACACCAGGGAATCACTTCTGTTGTTCATCAGTCATCAGGGAGACGAGGCTGATGAGCATAAATAATACATTTCACAGCTTTTTTTTTTTCTATGCCTTGACACAAAGCATTCAAATTTCTCATAACCTGGAAGATCATCTAGTATACTTCACATGTATTGCTTTATGATGTATTTGTAACATTTTTGTGTTGGTGTTTTTCAAAGGAAACATTTGTTATTGAAAACTATCAAACAATGAAGGAAGAATAGCTACTATTTTCAGTAGCCTGCTGGAAGTACTTTCAATGTTTCCTATGCAGCTTTACATATTAATTGGACATATTTTCTAAAATAGGCAATCATTTCTGTATTACTGAAGATGGAAAGAAATATTAGTAAGCTTTGGCATCAATTAAACTATGATTTAAATAGGTTCACTAAGTTTTCCTAGGAAATACTAAGTTACATAGAAATAAGAAATTTAGTTGGGGGGCTCTGCCTCGTTCAACACTCAGGCATGATGGTAAGATGGGTACATACTGAGCAGTTTCTCTGGGCTAATATAGAAAGATAAAGAGAATAGAGATACACTTCTGACTTCATTAGAATTTAAGTTTGCCGGACTGTTGTGCCTTTGGAAGCTTGTTCCTTAGGCCACTTGCCAATGAAAAGCCCTTTCCTCCCATCAGAAGAAGCAGACATTTATCACATTGTCTTGGGAGAATGGCCTTGGCTGTCAGCTGTTCGGAGAATGGGAGTCTAGTTTGTTTTAGGACAATTGCATCCGTGTTTCTCTGTCCCTGTGAACTCAGTCGCTCAGAACGTGTAACTTGGGGCTGGACCCTCCAAGCCAGCTGCACGTGAAAGTGTCTATAAGATTACAACATTGTAACCCACCCTGTGTACACTGTGCTTACAGACTTCCAGTTGTGACAGGACCCCCTAAAGCCAGGCACTGAGCCCAGGCCATGTGCTATTACAGAGTTCTGTTTCTCTCAGTACCAGGGTAGATTCCTCCCTAGATAGGGTTAATTCTCTGAACATTACCCATGATGCTTAGTTTGAATTGTCAAGTTGACACAGCCTCCAGGCACCTGGGGAAGGCGGCTCAGTGAGACTTTGTCTAGATTTCAGTTAGCATTTGGGCATGTCTGCAGGGGATTATCCTAATTAGTGGGGAGATCCATCCACTTTGGGGCAGCACCACTGTTATACAACACTATTCCTGGGGAGATCTGAACACTCCAGGTCGGAAATCAATGGCAGATCAAAGTATAGATACTGCCAAAGTCCAATTTAGCAGACCAGTGTTTTGTTATGGTCACCTACAGGACTGTGGGTGAGTGGTTATTTACAGGAACAGAAATGATAACTCAAAGACAGCTGCATGGCCTTCAAATATCACCACACTAGGAATAGTGGTTCACAGTAGCTAACAATGACTGGAAGCCTGGAGCATACTGCCCCTCCAAGAAGCTCAACAAGTTAGAGGGCGTCTCTTCCAGGCAGTTTAGGTAGTCTGCACCTCCCCCAGGCAGTTTAGGTAGTCTGCACCTCCCCCAGGCAGGTTAGACTTGTGATGATGCCGTGTTAATGAAGGACTAACTCTCCATGCCCTTTGCTCAAGAGTGGGCCTGCTTCATTCAGAACAGTTTTAGCTTGTCTTAGTCTGCACAGTAGTGAAAAGGAGTGAGGAACTTCTGTCTGAATCTTTTACAGGAGTCTCATAAGGGTCACAGTTGTTTTTCTGGCCTTACTGGCACAGAACACCCCACACAGCCACAATCGGTTATTACCACCTACGTGTTGCTTCCAACCTATGGGGGGAAAGGGCATTGCTCTCACCAAATGGTCTTCCTCTCCCACACATATGCATTGCTGAGTCAGAGCCATAAAAAAGTCACAAAGGAAAAATAGGGAGCGAGGTACATTGAGACATCCAAAGCATAGTAACAGGAATTAAAATGGTTTTCTCAGAGGTCCATTAATTCCGCACAAGTTCAAGGTATAATATATAAGCAGAGTGAATACACAGTTATAAATGACCTTAAAGTATTTGGGTAACAGTTTGAATTTAAAAGCAAAGTTTAAACAGCGTTTCTCAGCAACACCATTCCCACACAGGCTGGTCTCTGCTTCTTCCAGGCAACTTGACTGGTCTGAGAGCGTCTCTCAGCTGGCCTCTTGGAAGGGAGAGATTTAATGAATCTGGTCAGTTTCAGGGACTTCCTAAAGCTTTTGAACTATCTGCTTCCTGAATGTAACAAGCTTCCCTGCAGATTGGATTGTTTTTACCTCCTTTTATTTCAAAAGTGGGTACTGGGTCTGATATTGGAAAAGTAACCCAAGTTAATACCAACCCAGCTGGTACAGAAGAAAGCCCACATTTTATCCATTGTGTGGTAAAAGAAGATAATAAAATTCAGTGTCCATTTGATGCAGACACGCAGCAACCTTGTAACAGAGTGAAGTTTGCCCTTCATAAATACTATCCATGAAAACCTAATCAAAGATGATGCTCAGTGACACAGGACTGATTGCCCTCTTGTTAAATTTTGATAAACTCAAGTCTACCTCCTTTCATCCCTCTAACCATCATGATACAGGATTGCTTGGTGGATTATGCAATACTCCTGAATCCAGTGATGGAAATACACACTTAGTGAATATTAGATGGCATATGAAAATCCACCACACTCCTATAAACAGCAGGGGACGTGTAGAAATGCTGTGCACACAAACTGCAAAGTGCTGATTTAATAAAGAACTAAGTAAATGGAGAAAAAACTATTCATTTATGGGACTGGAAGATTTGGCATAGGAAGGGCTACATTTTCTCTGAAAGTGATGTACGAATTTCATATAACTATAAAAAAACAGCAAGAAGATAAGTAGATACATAGGTACTGTATATCAATATGAGATAATATGTATTTACACAATCTATATTGGAAATAAAGTGAGCCACAGATGAAATCTGACACCATAAACAACCACAACTGCATCATTATTGACAATAAAGACACTTGAAAATGATTTAGAGCCCAAGGCACAACCCATAGGAGAGAGAAAAGACCTTCTGGCTTCTCTTAAAAATCACAGTGTTTTGATCTGCAGAAGGCCATGTGACGGTAATGAACATGCCAGCTACACATGGGGAGAATGGGGTGAAGACTCATTCCCAACTGGTAACTTTCCTGTGGGCTTTTAACTTTTTATGTATTTACATCATTCTCTCCCTCCCTCTCCTTTCTCCAATTCCTCCTGTACCTCTTCCATTCCTCAAATTCATGGCTTATTTTATTCTTATTTTTTTATTGTAATTGTTACACATACACACACACACACACACACACACACACACAGAGAGAGAGAGAGAGAGAGAGAGAGAGAGAGAGAGAGAGAGAGAGAGAGAGAGATTTATAAATACAGTCCACTGAGATCACTCAGTGTTGCACATAGGTGTTTAGAGCAGACCTCTTTTGATTGGCTAACCTTTCAGGAGCTCAAGGCAACCACCAGTGCCTGGAGTTCTTCTAAGGGTGAAGCCCTCACAGGGAACCTCTCATTCCAAGGATGTTTTGAAGTGAAAGTTGTGTTTTGCAATAGTCTTTTATAGTTAGGTCTCGATCGTGGTTTTATGTGTGTCTTCCCTGACTTCTTTGCATGTTAACTTTTGCTTTTAGAAAGCTCAGTACACACTAACAATTAATTAATTAATATTTTTGGTTGTTTTCCAGGACAAAAATCATTCACAACTATTCCCTCAAAGTCTAAAACTGCACATTATAGTGGGGAAATCTTTGGTAAGTCAATCTCCCTTCTTGTATCCTTCCTGCCCCTTCTATCTCATCTCCTCCTCTTCTCTCCTTTCCTCTCCTTCTTCTAGCTCCCTTTCTTTTCTGTTCACCTCCTCATTTCTTGCACCCTCCTCCATTTCTTCCTTTCCCTCCCTTCTTCTTAATGAAAAACTTAGAGACAGAAATGATTTGTTTTCTTTGAGCTCACAGGTGTTTTAGTTTGTTATTCATTCAATATCATCTGCTTTGTAACATTTAATTGTGAAAACACAGCCAAACAGTAAGAGACTTACACTGTGATGTACGTAGTGTATGTTCACACGAACAGTATGAAATAGTACAATCCTGGAAGGTGTAGTAACTGTTCGATGTTCATAGCAAAGGGGTTTCAGATAAATCGTGAAGGTCTTAGCAGATGCACACAGTGGTAGGAGCCCAAAATCAGGAGTCTCTCAAATATGCTGTTCTGTTTGTTGAGTGATAGGTGGGTTGATGCACCTGAAATGGATATAGCCCTCACTCCAGGACTGTGGGTCTGTGGGAGGATCAAACGAGGCAGCTGAATCTCAGCCCAAGGCAAGAGCTTGTGTTTCGCCCCCAGGTGTAGTTGGGAGATGCTGAAGAATTTGTGCAGCATGAGAAATGGATCAGTTTAAGATTCAGTAATGTGGAGGGAATTTAAAGTGGTCAGAGATGGGCATGTGGGGCAGAGGACAGTATGATGGAGGAGATAACTAAAATCCCATATGGAAACTGCTGTTTCACCTGTTTCATATTTACATATTCATATAAAGGGGTTTAATTGGAATTACCCTACACAAGAGATGATGTTCCTCCTAGAATCCATAGGTTGTTAAATAAATCTCCTAGTGCTAAGTATGGAATACATCCTTTTGCGTTCTTGGTCCGAGATGTCCTGGAGACCCCACCATAATATAAGCGATTGCAATTGTTGTTGGTTTCCCACCAGAAGTCGGTGCAAGACCTTATTACTGAAGACAGCACACATATTGGGCATACAGCATAGAGCAATAGGGTTAGTATTGACAAGGAAGCTTCTTCCTGATAGCTTTTCATAGTAGTGGACGGGGCTGGGGAAAAGGTCATCACTAGTTTTTCTTAACTGTGTTCTCTCTCCACTACATAATGACCAGTGTGGCAAGGCATGCCCAGGGTTGCAAGAGTGGTATACACGTTATAGAAGAACGTTTTTAAACCACTGTTTTTAAAGTTGAATTTAAGGGCTGCTCCACAGCAGAAAACACATCCCTAGCACTGCAAGTCTGGCTAAGAACCCATGTTTGGGGCATTCACAGGCCCCAGGGACGAACCCACTGTTGCTATTCTGCTAAGTGGGCTGTGTATCGAATTGCATTCTAAATTCACATCTCTGTATCCATAGATCACTGCCACTCTCAAATCTCATCAGAGAAGTTTCTTTGTAGAGTGGATAGTATTTAACACAGAAACTCACAATTGATCAAAGTGTGGGCAACAAGGGTCAGTGCGACGCTCAGCCATAAATAGGCTATCACATCACACACACACACACACACACACACACACACACACACACACACACGACTCAGACTGTCACAGGATAGAGAGTGAAAATACCATAAGAGTCAGGGCTCAGAGAAGACTGCAACAAAACAATGATTTCTGGACAGGACAGAACCACTGCTCTCAGGATTTCCTGCATGAGACCTGTCAAGCCAGTCAACACTCTAGTATGGACTGAGAAAGGGGCTTATGAGCCCCCATCCTAAGTGAGGAGCTATGGACAGTTGATGGTTTCTAGGAGAGAAAGAGTCAGTCATTTTTTTTTCAAGATATGGTCCCTGGTAGGTTGCTCATGCTCTAGTGGATGGCCCACACCCAGGGAAGTACAAATTAGACTCTACAAATTGGTTATAAAAAAAATAAAAAAGAAAAGAAAACTAAAGAAAGATAAAGAAATGAAGGAAGAGAAGACACAAAGTTGAGGGGTTGGGAATAGGGTGGATTTGGGAAGAGTTAGGGGGAGAATTAGGGGGCAAATATGATTAAAATGTACAATATTAAATTCTCAAAGAAATAATAAAAATATGTATAGCCAGTCTTTCTTTAGACTGCCAGCTCCCAAATAATGACATGGAGACTTCTTTAAGTATGAAAGCTTGACCTTAGCTTAGGCTTGTTCCCAACTATCTCTTAAAACTTAAATTAACCCATTTATATTAATCTATCTTCTGCCATGTGGCTCATTACTGCTCCTCAATACCTTATGTCTGACTTCCTCTGCATCTCACTGGTGAATCCCTTGCCTCTCAGATTCTTCCCAGAGTTCCTATCTCTGCCCAGAAGTCCTGCCTATCCTCTCCTCCCTGGCTATTGGCCATCCAGCTTTTTATTAAACCAATCAGAAGGTGCCTTAGACAGGTGAGGTAAAACAGAGACATCTCACACGGTGTGATCAAATAACCTCCAACAAATATGTTTAAAAGAAAAGAGTACAGATCCAGAGAACAACTAGAAGGGTCCACCATAATTCACATGTTTTGAAGAGTATAGTGAAGAAGGATTTCAGAAATGTTGCCCAGAAAAATGTGTTGAATGACTCATACCTTGTACTCATGCTCACAGAGCCTAAGTACACAAGTCCATATTCTTTTTTCAATTGAAAGTTGAGAATTTGGCCTGGGGCTTCCAGCCCCAGGCTGGCGAGAAGACTGTGGCTACAGCTCTGGCCCCAAAAAGTGTTTGGACTAAGTTGCTGAGCGTATGCAGCTAATGATGCCCAGGAACAGAGGTAATTTATCAGCTCTGGAGTCAGAGTCCACATCCCTCTGTAGGTGGTCCACTTTATTTAGCAGATTATGTTAACGTGTTCATTTGACAGGATTTTCACTCCACATTGTGATAATGTTTATCTTTTCTGCTGTAGACTTATTTTCAATTTCAGTTGTTTCTTCTGTTTCTTCATGTATTTGCTCTTCCTCATTTGTGGAGCATACACTGAGAGGTCCTTGGATCCCTGTTTTCATAGGCAATTTCCAGCTGTGGAGGTCTGGTTATCATGGGGTAGAATCCACAGCGATGTGTTAGTGCCTCTCACTTCATACCTTTTCTGCTTGAGAGTCTTAGAAGTTTACACTGAGTCTATTCTAAACGCCAGTGTATTCTTGGGTCATCGTTTTTAATAAGAATTATTATTTTTAAAATTATTATTACATAATTATATAGTATCATTTTAGTGTTTTATTATAAATCATTATACTTTATATAAGTTACATATGATTTTATTATAATATAATTAGTATAAAATTTTAGTTGTAATTGGCAAAATAAAACTTTAATAAAAATATCACCATGTAGAAATACTTGATAAAATTATGCTTGTCTTATAGTACTAAAATAATTCAGCTGTTGAAAAATGTACTATCATATTATTTTAATAAATCCTAAAACAGTTAAATTTGCATTTCAGTATGATTACATGGGATCTGACACTTTGGGTATAACACAGAAAATTTTCCAGATTATTGGGCTTGTCAACACAGTAAGTTTTTAGTTTTTCAGATTTCTAATTTTATGAAAAAGACATTGACTATGACTTGCATTTTAAAAGTATGGAAAATTAATGACTTGAATATATTTTATTAGCTCAATGTTCCCAATACTCCAGTGAACTTCTTTCTGTATTTTTTTATATAAGAGTTGATATTTTTGAAACAGACACTGTAAATCCTATTCATAGATGTTTACTCAGCTGGAATTGACTGTTGTGTTAGCCTCTTTGGAACTGTGGTCAGATAAAGACCAAATTTCTACCGACGGAGATGCTAATGATATTTTACAAAGATTTTTGGACTGGAAACGAGACTATCTTACCCTACAGTCCCATGAGATAACACACTTACTCATGTAAGTAGACAGTGTTCTGCATGATTAACAAATTAGTAATTCCACGAAGGTCAATTTTTGCATTCATTATATTCTTCAGTTTTCTGTAGGACACTTTGAAGATTATATATATATATGTGTGTACATACATGTTACATAGCATATACATACATATACTATGAAGTATATGTATATACACATATATATGATATGAAGATGATAGTTTAAAAATAAAAACAATGATGGCCAATTTTATATTGGCATATTTTTGTATTTAAAGTAGAATTAATGTTAACAAATCCTGAATCACATTAATTTATATGATATCAGCTTTGCTGAAGAATATGTCAGTCTAATCTAATAAATAATAATAAAATTGTTTATTTAATTTTACCCATACAGATTAATGTAACTCATGTCTACTTTTTCATGAGGATAGATTTGTGTAGGTTGCTTTGTAATAATTTAGTATTAAATAAGCGCTTATGTTTAAAATATGTAACATTGCCTCTTCTACAAGTTAAAAGTTCTTTTCCTTACTTTTCAACTTTTAGTGGCATAAGGAGTTACTGCACATAAGGGAAACTTAGTAGCATTTCAGATAATAGAATAATATCAAATCTGAGAGCTAGGGGAAGAAAAAAGTTGATAGCAAATGAATAATTACAATAATTTGGACATTTTGCATACTTTATTAGCTATTCAGATTGGAAGTTTATATGTTTCTCAAGTGATCTTTTTAACTTCATGAGGAGGTAAATATATGCTTCTATGTTGTGCTATGTAATGACATGAATACAAAGTAAACCATTACGGTGTAGTTACAGGGAACATCCAAAATATATTGGAGCAGCGTCACCGGGTGACATATGCAATAAAAGCTATGCTGCGGGTGTTGCCATGGTACGTAGCTTTCATTCTTCTTTACATTATTACTTTTCAACAACCATATCCTATGCAAGCGTTTATGCTGGAGTTAAATGGTTTTTAACAATTTGGTTTTCATTATTACTCTGTTAGGACAAGATTGTTCGAATCTAAAAATGTCCCATTGCATTACAAATTTCAAGCATAATTAGCGTACTATAGAGACTAGTAAATTCTGTCACTAATTAGCTGTGACATTTACTAAAGTTGCCTTAGATTTTTAAGTCATACAAGCATTAGCTCAAAAGTAAAGGCGCCCCCAATGTGTCCAACTTCAGGAAGTATCAGAAGCCATCAAGTTGTGTGTGCCATGTCATAAATAGCACTTCACGCTATTTCCACAAATTGCATTTCATTCTCTTCTGAGCCAAATAATGGACTAATATTAAATTGCTTGGATTGCATAATGAGTGGCACTTCTGGATTTAATGATTGCATCACATTGGTTTGTCCAAATCCCTTAATAAAATGTGTCTAACCTTCCTCCACGTTTAAAAAAAGGCCTCTGTCTCTGCTCTGGAGACGTTCTGGGGAGTGTGTTTTCTTTTCTTACCACTGCACGTGGGACAGGCTGCACAGCTGAGATGTGACAGCACTTGCTTTGTCTCCTTTGGAACATGAGCATTTCTGTTTCACATTCCGCTGACTCATGTCTCTACAACTGACGGAGGAAAAAAAAAAGACGCCAGCCATCATGGGAGCTGGGTGATAAAGAAGGGATTTGATTCTTTTACATTTTTGGTTAATTGTAGTATTTGAAACACATATATATGATAAAAATATATAAAATATAATCATATGTATATATGCCTATATATTATATGTGTACACACACATACACATATATATGTACCTTGGAATTTACTGGTCTCCAGTATTCCCCTTGGGAACTTAAAGCCATGTTTTTCTCCCACACATGTTTTGTTGCTTGCCTGCAGCCTCTAGAGCAGAAGTTCTCAGCCTGTGGGTGGCGACTCTCCTAGATCGAATGACCCTTTCACAGAGGTTGCATATCAGATATCCTGCATATCAGATACTTGCATTATGATTCCTAACAGTAGATAGTCTTTAGTAATTATATGCACACATTTAAAATCATTTGGCTTCATCTTTTCTCTGATTTCAGTATTCCAGTTTATTTTGCAGTGTTTCTAGCCCTTCATTTGGCCTCAGTCCCTCCCCCCCACGCTCTTAGATCTGGAGTCTTCTCAGCTCCTGCCCCAAGCTGTCGAATGGGAACTGTGTGTCCTGTGCTTTCTTACCTCCTAGCTTGTGTGTGTGTCCTGGGCTTTCTTACCCCCCAGCTTGTGTGTCAGTGAAGGTGACTGGAAGGTCAGGAGGAAGGCAGTGGAACCACGCTCCCAGGCTTTGCTTGGTGCAGAGTCAGGTCTGTTTAGACTCTTGTTTCTCCATTTGTAGATCTCCTTTCTCCCTGAGAGCACTTTTCCATGAGTCTGGAGAGTAGATCTTCACTCATGTGGATGTCCCTGGACTGAGAAGTAACTTACTTTTCCATTTTTAAAAAATAATGTTTTTATTAACTCTTTGACATTTTTATACAGTTTTTTTTAACCATATTAACCTCCTCAACATCTCTTCCTTTCCCTTTCCTCTTTTAAACCCATCCAGTTCAGTTTGTGCTGGCACACTACTCTGAGTATGGCACTTGCCCTGTAATGTGGTATACCAGGTTTCACACCATTAAAAATGACTTTCCCTCTCCCAGCAGCAATCAAATGTCAGTAGCTCCTCATCTAGGGACCTTGTGGTCACCTAACCCCCTCCATGTTGGGATTTTGTCTGGCTTGAACTTGTACAGGGCTTGTGCATACTGTCACAGTTTCTATGAGTTCATATGTGCATCCCTCTGCCTCATTACGTCTGGAAAATAATGTCCTTGAAGCCATCCACCTCTCCTGGCTCTATATCTTTCTGTTTACTCTTCCATATAGATCCCTGAACGTTAGGTGGAGGAGTATGGTATAGATGCCCCATTTAGGACTGAGCACTCCTGGGTCTCTCATCCTCTGCACATTAACCATTTGTGGATCTCTGTGTTGATTGCCATTCACTGCAAGATGAAGCTTCTCTGATGAGGGCTGAGAGATGCATTGACCTATAAGTATAACAACAAGTCATTAAGAGTCATATTAATGCTGTGTCCATTTAGCAGACTACTAATAGATTTTCTGCTGAGGACCATGACCTGTCTAGTCACAGATTCTTGATCTTATTCACAATGACAGGTGTAAGTTCCATCTTGTAGAGTGGGCTTAAATACAATGAAAAGGTGGTTGCTTACTGTCAAAACACTCATACCACTGTTGCACCAGTGGGCAGATCTTGTAGCCTTGCCATTAACGTATTGCTCAGTGTTCATAACTGTATGAAAGTGATGATTACTTTTCTCCTCCAGTCGTGTGCATATATATCACCTCTACCATTATGAAAGCTGTCCATTAGGAATGAAGTTTCCAGCTGAGTACTAGTTGGATTTTTCCATGCTGTATGACTGAAGTATGTGATATCTTCAGCAATAGCAGCTTGCAGTCAAGTTCTGGAGAGAGACAAATAGCATTGGTAATGGCCTGCACTGTTACAGTTGTGGGGAGTGGTGTCTATAGTAATCTACTGGGCAACAACTCAAAAAGAGATAACCCATTTCTTGTGCCGGTGGTGGTAGCGTCTAGTTGGAGTATACTTTGGTTTCCCAACCCCAGAGTTTCTAAGCATCTTCTGTTGCTTCAACAATGATTTGTAGCCTGATAAACCAGTTCTTTTCCAATCTCATGGTAGAAAATTGTTTTTGTCTTATAGGTTTGTCTTGTGTGCTTTGTCTTATATGTATCTGAGTATCATGGCTCGCCCACATTGTTCATGCAGAGTTTTAATGCAAGTTAGTGCAAGACTTCACTCAATCTGTTACTCCAAGACTTTAATTGCGATGGCCTGAATGCTATAATGTAAGGCAGTTGTAGATATTGCAGGAACAAAGATAAACGAAGCCCCAAGTCCCTCTGTGATGTTTTTGTCAACAAAAGCAGGTCATTCTCATGTGTCTGGTAGGTGAGCGCTTTACTTTCATTTTCATTGCTGTGATTAAATGCTCTGACAAAATGCAACTTCAGGGAGAAAGGGATTTGGTTGGCTCACAATCCCAGACTGCAGCCCATCGTATCAAGCGAGTCGCGGCAGCAGGACCTTAAGGCAAGCATACCATAATTAAGAACAGAGAGAAGTGAATGTATACATGCTTGCTTGCTTACTTGTTCTCAGCTCAATCTCTCCACTTCTATACAGTTTGGGACCCTCCTGCTTGGGGAATGGTGCTGCCCACAGTGGGTTGTGTTTTCTCATATCAGTTAAGTAAGACAATTCACCACAGGCATGTCCACAGGCCAACCCAATATGGACAATATCTCGTTGAGATGCACTTTCCAGATGATTCTAGATTGTGGCAAGTTGACAAAACTAACATTCATAGTCAGCCTTTTTGCTCCTCTTGCTTAAAGATCCTGTAATGATCTTACCTGTATTGTATGCCTTATGGTATGAGGAAGGTTCTAGTTCAGAGATTAACAAACTACAAGAACCCAGTTTTACCACTGCATTGCAAGAGTCACATGGGTGCCAATAAAACTTTATTCGTGGATAGTGTCATATTTGAATGACATATAGTTTTCATGTACAACAAAATATTTTTCTCTTGAAATTTTTTTAAAGTATTTTGAAATTTAAAAACCATTCTTAGTTGTAACTACATGAAAGCAGGAAGCAGCTGGATTTGGCCCGATTTGTTTGCCAACCCTGTAATAGTCCAGGTCTTATGCTCGGAAAGAATAATCAAAATAAGAAGTGATTCTATGGAAGGGGACAGTTTAGAAAAGATCTTGCTCTTCTTTACCAGAGGAACAAATAGAGATGGATACTGAGTGCTCAAAAATAGGAATAATAAAATAGGTGGGTGCTGTGGGTATCGCTCTGTATGCTGTAAATGTGTTGCTCTGATTGGTTAATAAATAAAGTGCTGATTGGCCAGTAGCCAGGCAGGAAGTATAGGCAGGACAAAGAGGAGAATTCTGGGAACAGGAAGGGCTGAGTCAGGAGTCGCCAGCCAGACACAGAGGAAGCAAGATGGGAAGGCAGAACTGGAAAAAGGTACCAAGCCATGTGGCTAAACATAAATAAGAATTATGGGTTAATTTAAGTGTAAGATCTAGCTAGCAAGAAGCCTGAGCCATTAGACCAAACAGTTTTAATTAATATAGCATCTGTGTGTTTATTTGGGTCTGAGCGGCTGTGGGCCCGGGCGGGACTGGAGAAAACTCCAGCTATAGGTGGAATCTACACTAAAATCAGTACACTTCCTGGGGCTTCCTGAGGGTTTGTGTTAATTCATAGTCTGTGTCTCTATGGTTGTCTTTATCTGAGATTGGAAGTGGGGTGACTGAGTGTTGTAGCTTGAGATCCAAAATTTTTCCTCTCTATCTGCTTGGGAACAGTCCAAGAAGGGTTGCTGTTTTCTTAGACTTTTGAGGAATTTAGTTGTGAAGGACTTTGGCTCTGGGCTCATTTTTGTAAGTTTCTTCACTATTGATGCAGTTGTTTTATTTGTTATATATCTGTCTGGGATTTCTACTCCTTCCTAATTCCATCTTTGTAAGCGGAATCTTTCTCAAATTTGCCCATTTCTTCTAAATTGCCAACTATGCAAACATGTAATTCCTCAAAATAGTCTCTAACAATCCTTTGTGTGATATCCTTTTTAGTTTATCTCTCTCCTTGTTGATTTTATTTGAGCCTTAAATTTGTTTTCTTAGCTCATTTAACTAGGACTCTGTTCACTCAATTTTTTTAAACCAAACCCAATTTTTTATGAAGTTTATTTTTTCTGTTCTATAAATTATTTCTCTCTGCTCTGATTCTCTTTATGTTCATTTGTTTGGTTTTCCAAATTTGTTTTTTAAAAAGGCAAAACATTCACTTATTTATTCTTTCAAAGGACCAGTACAGACATTTTAGACAGTCACATAGATTTATGTAGATAAAGAACATTTTAGATATTATACTTAAGAGTGATTCATTGGAAACCCTGATCAGAGGAAGACATAGCAGCCTGATGATGCAATAATTTACAATGTAAAAAAAAAAGTGAAAGTTGAGTACCTTTAGCTGAAATTCCATTTTAGCTCATTGCATGATGCATATTTTTCATTAAAGCTGCAGATTGTAGATAGACTTAGCTTCTGAATCATTAGGTCATGTTGTATGCATACTGTGCAAGAGACAGAAACAATCATTTCAGAAGCCAGACCATGCTGTTTTTGTTACTATGGCTCTGTAATATGTCTTGAGATCTGAAATGGTAATACCTATTCATTGCTAGTTTTATTCAGGATTGTTTGGGGTTATCTGGGGTCTCTTGTGGCTCCCTATGAATTTTAGCGTCGATTTTTCTATTTCTGTGAAAATGAGATGGGGATTTATATTGGGATTGCATTGATTCTGTAAATGGCTTTGGGTAAAATGGTCATTTTCACCATATTCTATCAACCCATCAGCATGGTATGCCTTTCCATTTTCTGGTGTCTTTATCTCTTTCTTCAGTGCTTTGAAGTTTTCATTGTAGAGGTCCTTCACCTCCTTGTTTAGGCCTATTTCTAAATATTTTCTTTCCTTTGGGATATTATGAATGTGATTGCATTTATGACCTCTTTCTCTGTATAGTGTGGGTGGTGTATAGACAAGCAATTAATTTGTCAAGGTAGTTCTGTATCTTGCCACACTGCTGAATTTATTTATCATTTCTAAAAGTTTCTTGGTAGAATTTTTAGTTTCTTATTAATAATATAATATATATTATTATAATGTGCAATGTAATGTATATTGTAATATACATTTGCAGATAGGAGTAGTTTGATTTCTTCTTTTCCTATTCATATTCCATTAATTTCCTTCTCTTGCCTTATTACTCCAGCTAGTGCTTTAAGCACCATACTGAAAAGGAGAGGTGACAGAGGACTGCCTTGTCTCATCCCTGACTTTAGTAAGATCGTTTCAAGTTTTTCCCCATTTAGGATGATGTTGGCTGTGGCTTTCTCATACATAGCTTCTATCATGTTGAAGTATGTTCCCTCTAGTCTTATAGTCTATTCTCTACGATTTTTATCATGAAGCAGTGTTGGATTTTGTCAAAGGCCTTTTCTGCATCTATTGAGATAATCATGTGATTTTTGTCTTCAAATCCATCATGTGATTAATTACATTTGTTGTCTTCCATATATCGAACCATCCCTGCATTTTAGAGATAAAGCCAACTTGATCACAGTGGATAATCTTTTTGATGTATGTCTGTATTCTGTTTGCAAGTATATTGTTGAGTATTCTATGTTCATTGGAGGTTTCAGACTAGTTTTCTTTGCTTGTGTCTTTTCCTGGTCTGGGTATTGGTGTGGTACTGGCTTCATAGAGTGAGTTTTGGAGTGTTCCTTGTATGTCTACTCTTTTGAATAATTTCTGGCCCTGGGGTTATTTTAGTTGGAAGATGTTTTTTTATTAGTGTTTCAGTCTCCATGGCTGATAATAAGCTAGACCTTGGAGTAGGATGTGTTTTGGCACTTTTTAAATCTGTAGAACTTGTAGCGATGGCTTTGTGACTGAAATTAGTTTGAACAGTTTAACTTGAAAGTTGTTTTGTTTCAAGGAGTCTCTTCATCTTCATGACTTTAGCCAACATTTTTTTTATCAGTTAGACATTTATAAAATAAGAATGCCATGGCTCCTGTGTTACTGAGCATTAAGACTCTGAATTCTATATTTTATCTCAAAATTTGATGTTCCCAAATTGGGTGTCATTACCCATGCCGTGTTCTGGCTTTAACCTTCAAATGTCAGCACTGGGGATTCCAAACTTAGATACCACAGACATCAGGGAAGCATACGTCCTCACTATTGTTTTTCATATGGATAGAATTTTCCTGTTTTAAGTTCCACACATGTCTACAATATGTGTAGTTTTATGGGGCTTTTAAAAATCACTTTATTTTAATGAATGTAGAAATAAAAACATGCAGCTAAATTAAAATGACCAATTAGCATAGATATGCGTAGCAAAGTAAATTATTACAAAGTATGCTCAATATAAAAAGAATTAGAGTATAACATTTTATGATTGCAAAGACATTTATCACTTGCCTTTCTTTTATTCTGATATAATATTTTTCTCTTCAATCTTCTCTATTTTTAGTATCCAGAAGACATAGGTTTGGAGGGATTCTCAGTGGTTATCACTCAACTGATTGGCCTTCACATAGGATTATCATATGATGATGTCAATAATTGTTCCTGTGCCAGAGCTCCATGCATAATGCAACAGGGAGCACTGTAAGAATTTTTATGATGAATTTTATTTTTAAATTCTCTATTAGACTTATTTATTTTATTTATGTGTGTTTTTATGCCATGTGCCTGCTTGGTGTCCACTAAGGACAGAAGAGAACATCAAAACAAAGATCCCCTAGAACAGACATTACAGTTGTGAACTACAATGTGGATACTAGGGATCGAACCCAGGTCCTCTGCTTATAACTGCTCAGCCATCTCTCCAGTCCCAAGTCTTAACTAATTTTCCATGTTATTCCAATATTGATTTCATGATTTAGTGAACATTGAAGTATTTTTTATTAATTTCCATATTATCAGTTGCAAAGTTGTATTATGCTTGATAAGATAGCATATAAAGTATTTTCCATGTGACATATGAGTCTGGAAAAGTGCTATATGTTATTATTAAGATATTTTCATTGGAGGAAATTAGATAGATACAATTTAATATTGAGGGAAACTGTGAGATGTTAGTTAAGCCCATGATACTGTTGCTACTTTGTTGCCTAATGACACCCTTAATAATGCAATCTAGGACTGACAGCTTTGGTTACTACTTTGGTGTACAGAAAAAGGAGGGAAGATTTGAAGGAGGAAGTGTCATTAATTCCTTATCTAGAAAACTCAACAGAAACACTCTACAATTAGGCTAATAAATAGAAATGTAAAAAACAAAATTAGAGTGAACAAATCTAGAAGAAACTCAAGATTATGTTAATTATCAAATTAGATAATTTATAACATTATAATTTTCTGGCCAATGAAAATTTAATTTAATCTAAATACATTTTTAAAAATAGTTTTAAAGGAATTTGATGAGTTCTATGTGAAATGATATAGAAGACATGGGATATGGACACAATGTTTTGAGCACTGGGAGCTGGAATGTGTGGTCAACGGAGAGGTTTCAGGTGTGAGGCACTGTGCGCGATCTACAAATGGATAGAATGAAAGGAAAGATGGCACTGAATATAAGACAGTGTAAACTGTGGAGAATGGACTCTCTGCTTTGTAAACAGAACTCCTGGCTTCTATTAGGACTGATCATGATCACAGGGCTTAACTTAATTATACAGTACAGTCATAGCCATTTGTAAGAAATGTAGTGCTGTGGATTATATTAAAATGGAGCAATATAAAACTCAAGTTTAATTATTTTGATTGAACTGTAGTTGGACTTTTTCTGTCCCACCAGCCAGCTCCCAAATAACCGCATGGAGACTTCTTATTAATTATGAAAGCTTGGCTGATGTCTGGCTGGCTTCTCTGCCCTTCTTCTCAGCATCCTCTGTACCTGGAAATCCTGCCTAGCTATTGGCTGCTCAGCTTTTTATTAAACCAATCACAGTGACATACCTTATTCCACAACATTTAACCTCTGCTGAAGTATATATTTTTACTTGCTCCATCTTGTGGATCATATGATTTACCCATGGAGCATTGTCTAGATGTATTTTAGTAGCTGGGTTTATTTATCAGAGAATATTATTTGGCTTTAGGAGTTCCAGTGGGATGAAGACTTTTAGCAACTGCAGCATGCATGACTACAAGCATTATGCTTCAGAATTGGTTGCAAAATGTCTTGGTGACCTTTCAAATGAACAAGTATTACAACAAAATCAACCCGTGTGTGGTGACGGAATTGTGGAAGCTGATGAAGAATGTGACTGTGGCAATGACACAGTGAGTATTAGACATTCATGTTTGACCACAGTTGTTCTCATCCAAGAGCACAAAGCATGTTGTCATAGCATATGTTGGGTGTATGTTACGACATCTCTACCATATAAACGATACATGAGCATGAAGACAAGTGAATTGCTTTCCCACGTCTCTTTTTTTGTGATTTTCTTTTGTAAGACAAGATTTTGTGCAGCCCAGGATGACCTTGAACTGTCGACCCTTCTACCTCAGTCTCCCAAGTGTCGGGACAACAAATATGGAAGGCATCTCTTGAGTTGAGAAGACAAGGGTGGGCTTCAGGCCTGGCTGCATAGCTCTTGTTCCACCTGCCAGACACAGAACAAGTCAGACACACAAAATGAGATAGAGGTAACACTGATTTTGAAAGTATAGAATCAATATATGAACTCCTTTTTATGGCCACTATCTCAATTTCAAACTCCTCCAGCTCCAGCCTCTGTTGTCTACTGAAACGTGTACTAAATTTGATCCAATTTTTTCTCTGGGTCCTCATGATTAAAAAAGTTTCTAAATATCATAATATGTTGTCTTGTATCATTGACAAACATCTCTACAACCACAAGCTTTTGGGTGTCTTTAAAAATTATTTGTGGCTGGGTGGTGATGGCACACGCCTTTAATCCCAGCACTCAGGAGGCAGAGGCAGGTGGATTTCAGTGGGTTGGAGGCCAGCCTGGTCTATAGAGTGAGTCCAGGTCAGCCAGGGTTGTTACGTAGAGAAATCCTGTCTGGAAAAACCAGTATATATATATACATATATATATATATATATATATATATATATATATATATGTGTGTGTGTGTGTGTGTGTGTGTGTGTGTGTGTATTTCTAAACTCAGTGTTGTCCTTTATTATAATCCCATCAGCCAAGTTTCCAGTGCACACTGCATTCCTCTAATGGAGCCCCCATATTTAGTCTATTATAAATGTGATTATCTTATGATATTTAACAACTCTCCTCCCTCTAAGTAATATAAAGTATCTTCATGGTTTCCCTGCTGGGAATTACATCTTCTTTCTCCATAAATAAAGCTGACCTCCATTTTTATATACCATTAAACCCCCCAAAATTCAATCATCTATCTACTCTAAACAAACAAACAAACAAAAAACAAAAAAGAAACCCATGTCTATGAATCTGTATATGTATTCCTGGATGGTTTCTAATTACACGGATTTCCTAAACCTATTTGACGTCCCTGGTATGCAACACTGTGGTCTTCTTGCATTTTCCTGCTACTAAATGTGGTACCATTTCCCTGACAATGAATATGCTTGTTACTTTCAATGAAAGAAGGAAACAGTGCAGTCTTTAGCTACAATGTGAGTTTCTAGAAGTACAAACAGACGTTTATTTTGATATGGGGTTTTAGCGTATAGCCCCTCATTGGTCTCATGGCCCCCTGCCTGGAGTACTGGGCTTGCAATCACCTGTCATCAGGCTTTGTGCTGATTGAGATGTACAGAAGACACTGTCACTGCTCCATTAGCATGTCCCCCATGTTCACTGCTGCTGAAGAATATTTTCACTCCTTGTACCAAAAGTTTGCTGCTGTGGTGGCTCTGGAGCTGGAACAGTTATTTATAGCCCTCATCAGAGTGGGCTTGGGGGCACTGGAAACTATTGATCTGCCCTCAGGGTCATGGTGATCAGCTTGTAGATAAAAGACTTAGATCCAGGATGGAGGTACCTAGGAGGAGGAGGGAAGGAAGTAAAATAACATTGTGAATGGCTGAAAAGGCCACAAGGAATCATACCCCTAATTATTTACCCAAAAAAAGCAATAACTACAACAACAACAACAACAACAACAACAACAAAACACCTCAACCTATAGTACATGTAATTCAATGTACAAATATGCATATATAGTTTTAATGAACTTTCCTCATTTGGGCTGACAGAGCTCTCTCCAGAAGCCAAAGACCACCTACCAAAAACCCCAATAGCAGACATGAAAAGCCCTCCTGAGCTGTTGGCCGAGGCTGTCTAAGAGACTCCCCAAACATACAGCCTATTGCTATTGTCTTTGGTTACTTCCATGAGGATGAAGATTGTCCCTATTGATGAAGACATCACAACCTTCAGAAACAGGACCCAGAGGCCCCTGAGCTGGAACTGACCTAAATACCCGCTCCCTGAAGACTAGCTTTCATAGTACCATAAGGTTCTATGCCAGCTTCCAAAGCAGGGAGACAACCAACAGTCCTACCCAGCTATGATGCCTATGAACCAAAGCAATGACCAACAGGGCACAATAACCCTGTGGGCACATTCATGGCACACACACCTTGGTGGTAACCAATGGTTCTCTAATTGGACTTAAGATCCACTCAACAAGAGGGAGACCATGCATGGTGCTGGAAACCTAGCCAACTCATGGTGCTAGGGAAACCATGGTTATTAGAGGAGAATCTACAACCACTAATTTACTAAAGCAGTGTAATCCCAAACAACAACCTATAAACATTTGTCCTAAACCCACCAACAAGTGTAGTCTTCACCACCAGAGGTAAGTTTCATCAAGGAAACTTATCTCTGCAACAGACAGAGACCACTATGGAAAACCACAACCAATAAATATCGAGGGTTGTGGAGCCCAGTACCAATGTATACATCTGTAAAATGCTCCTACACCCAAGGCTCAGGGAACACTACAGATGAGGAAACAGAAACACTGTATGAGCCAAAGCATCCGGAAGTTTTGTGTGAGATTGTGTCTCCTAGTAACATCAGAAGCCACACCTGTAAAGTTTCACCAACAGGACTGACCAAACATGAGCTGAACAAGTCTGACACTGAGGAACATGCTAGATTGAATGTGGGAAAGCCCACGAGGCCTCAGCTCTACACAAAGAACTGTAGGAAACTGAGGAAAGATGGGATGGAGAGAGGTGGCCCTCCCCAGGACAAAACATACCAATCTGTTGTCCAGAGCCAAACAGTCAGCCCTGAAAACATACACAAAAGTAACAATATGTGGACTCAGCCAGTTATATTTGTATATGTATGTAATATATAATATGTATGTATATATAATATATAACAGGTAATATGTATGAATATATAAGTACATATATGCATGCAATAATAATTGATGAAAAAAGAGGTTGTGAATCTGAAGGAGAGGGGAGAGTGGTATATGGGAGGGTTTGGAGGGAAGAAAGGAAGTGAAGAAATGCAGTAAAACACAATCTCAAAACTAAACAAAAGACGTAGAGCCTTGTCCCTCATAAGAAAATTCTCTGTAAACTATTCAACACCAGTCTTCTACAGAGTGTGGAAAGTAGGGCTAACTGCAGCTGCCACCTAATGTTTTTCAAGTGGATTTTTATTGGGGAATGCATATGTCCATTTGTGGGTGTATTGTCTGTAGGTGCTTTTAAGTGATAGAAGAATTAAAGAGTCACAATGGGGACCATGCAGCCAACACACTGGCTGATGCTTTCACTCTGGTCCCACAGAGACTTCTGAGTCTGGACCATCTCCGAGGCTCTTTGCACCATAACTTAGCTTATAGGAAGAGCAAATGGCCATTGGCCTGCTGCACAGGCCCCTTTCCTGCTTTGGGATCCATGCTTCAGACCAGTGTTTTGGTAAAAGGCAAGATGGACCTTCACACATGTCTCCAAGTCCTGAACTTTGTGGCTATGTATATTATTTAAAGAAAGGTGCATTGCAGAAATAAAAACAAATAATATTCCAAACCTGTGGAAAAGATGCCATCCTACGTTACCTGGGTAGGCTCAACCTAACCACAGGAGTCCTTAAAATCAGAGAACAGTTATCCAGCAGAAGTCAGAGATGTGCCAGAAGGGGACTCAAAAGGAAATGAAGAATGATGAGGACACAATATGACATCGTCAGGGAGTTACAAGGCAATTATAAGAAAGAATCCAGGTAATTTCTAGGAAAAAATACTTGATAGCTAACAAAAAAGCAGAAGTCCAACTGCACAGCCATGAGGAACTGAATCTGGCCAACTCCCAATGACTCTAGAAGATTCTTCCCATCAGTCTCCAGTAAAGATTGCAGCATGGCTGCCACCTGGATGTGAGCCCATGAGACTCAAAGGTCTGAGCCAAGTCACCTGTTAAGTGAGCGGAAGCAGGTCGAGACCGCTCGCTGGTTCAGCGCCTTACTGCCCATCCTGCCAACTGTGTCTACTGACGCTCCCAATGGCCAACCTAGTCTATAGACAAAATCTACAACTGATATTCTCAATGTCTTGTGACCTCCTGAGATGGCCCTGCTCTGAAGTTGAAAGACTTCCCCATACTGGTCCCCAATCTTGTGTGCAGTAAGAGCCTTCCAAATACTAAAGGCCAAACATAAAGACCTGAAATTACCAGGACAGAATTTAAGAGAGACCGGTATGTCTTAGATGGAGAAATAAGAAATATGGGGGTCATTTGAACTATGTGAAAAATAACAATATCATAGAAATATTGTGTATGAAGTCAACGCAAACAACTATGGCATCAGAAGGCTCCAAACACTGCCTTAGTATACAGACTCTATATTCTGTTACTTTGTGAACAAATGTAGGTGTTTTATGTCATAAACAGACAGGTCACTACTGACAGTATTAGGGGGGGGAAAGGTCCATGTGTCTTGGTTGCCCTTCCTAAAGTTTAGATTCATTCTCAATAGAAATGTGTAGCAAACAAATCGTTAATGAGAGAATTGAAGGAAGTTTTTGTTTCTCCTGGAAAGTCACACTTCTCCCAAAAAAAATCATTTCATATTAGTAAATTCTGAATCAATTGCCCAAATTTTCATGTTATAGATCAACAACTAAGTTAAATGCTATTTCCTTAGTTCTTACAGTTACATATACTTTTGGTAATTCTAGAAATAATAAAAGCTGAAGATAGTGAAGCTTCATTGAATGTAATTAGGAGCACAGCAAGCGAATTAAAGTTGAGATAAAAGAGCAAGCGTTATTAAGTTGTAAGTGGTGGTGCTTTCCTAAAATCCCAGCCCTTGGAAGGTCAGGGCCAGAAGGTGAGGGGGTCACTGGCACCCTCCGCTGTACAGTAGATCAATCTTGGCTATATGATAGCCTGTCTCAGAAACGGAGGGGAAAGGGGGGATGGGGAGGAGAGCTGGGGCATCTACCCTAACTGGAATCTCTTTCTTCTGAAATTGCAGGAATGCCTATTTAAAGAGTGCTGCCACTATGAAACATGCAGACTGAAAGCCTCCGCCAAATGTGGATCTGGAGCGTGTTGTACATCAAACTGTGAGGTAAGAGCTGCTACTTATCCAAGGGAAGTTGAACTGCAGTGATGTGAGACTAGATTAACCAAAGCAACGTGGAATGACACAAAGAAGGTAGGAGTGATCCCATGACAAGGTACCATGACCTTAAAAAAAAGACATCCCAGACTGGTGCTTCCTGGTCTACGGTATGGAAACCATAAAGTTGATCGTCTTCTAAGTAAAAGATATACACTACATCATGGAACACGCCAATAGTCACATAACTCATAAAGTCAAATTAGAGATGACTGATGAAAATGATAACATGAACAGCAGACAAAACACACACTGTGCAAAGCACTCTCATGTTGGTAAGTAAAGGGCACACTGAGAGCAGCCAGAATTGTTTCTGTCATTGGAATAGTTACATTTTAGTTAATCTTTATTGCAGTGTGTATCTGCCCACACAGTCCACACACACGTGCACACACACACACATGCATGCCATGATGCATGTGTGAAGGGCAGAGGATAACTTGTGGTCATAGGTTCTCTCCCTCTACCATGCAGGTTCTGGGGATCGAACTCAGGTTTCGGGCTTGGCCTCGGACACCTTTAACCACTGAGCCATCTCACTACCCCTGGTTGCACGCCTTTGTTATTGTTATACAAAAGCCTGATGAATCGTGGCATAAACTGCAGCAGCAATACAACACTGACACAATGTGGCTGGGTGAGAAAGCAAGCTCCATAATGGAAAATACCTTAGGATTTCCATTCTTGCAAATCACCAGTACATAAAAATTGAGTATGTTCCTTTCTCCCAGTTGTTCTCAACTTCTTGTGGTGCTGAAGTTTGAACCTGGAGCCTTGTACATCCTCAGGCCTTAGGGTTTTAGGCTCTCAGTCTATAGACCAGGCTGACTTTAAGCTTGAAATCCTCCTGGATTCTGTGATTACAGGCTTACACTATCATCTAGGTCCAATTTTCTACTAATATCTAATTTAATATAGTAAAACTCGGTTAATGAGAATTTCTGAGTGTTAGAATAATCAACATCCTACCCAGCATCTTCCTCAAGGGTGGATGGTTCCACAGCTTCCCAAGGTCCCTTGCTTCTTTGTAGTTAGTCCACACACACACAGTCCACACCCAGTCCACACCCAGTCCACACCCAGTTCACACCCAGTCTGCACCCTGTCCACATTCAGTCCACACACAGTTCATACCCAGTCTATACCCAGTTCACACTCAGTCCACACCCAGTCCACACACAATATGCCCATAGTCTGCCCATAGTCCACACACAATCTGCCCACACTCCACACACAATCTTCCCACAGTCTACACACAGTCCACACACAGTCTGCCCATAGTCCACACCAAGTCCATACCCAGCTCACACACAGTTCCCCCACAGTTCACACACAATCCACTCCCAGTTCACACACAGTCCCCCATACAGTCCACACACACAGTCTAACCACAATCCACACACAGTCCACACACAGTCTGCCCACAGTCCACATATAGTCCACACACAGTCTGCACTCAGTTCACATACAGTCCCCCCATAGTCTGCCCACAGTCCACACATAGTCCCTGGTCCAGGGTCATGCCATTTGTGGTATATTCTTGAACAGTATTTATAAGCAGCAACTCACTTTTAGCTAGTTACTTGTAGTGGGACCTGCTGAGTCCTGTAGCAAGTGGACTTGAAACTTTTTAGAAAATGGAAGAATGATTTTCCAAAAAGAATGTTCTACTCTGAGTTCCCACATATGATACTTACAACTGCTTTGCAAATCAAACACAAAGTCAAACCATATAACCTACACCTTTCTTTTACCTTTACTATTTAGACTTCTTAACTATCATTTACTAGTTTCCCAGAGTTTAATAACCTTTGACTAACTGCCTAATAATCTCATAATAAACCACTTTGACATAGTGAGCAGATGCACCATGGGAACACTCCTGTAGTCATCACTGCCATTAGCACTTTTTACCCACGTACAAGGACAAAGAAGATAACACCGTGTACTCCATTTCAACTCTCTTTATTTCCCTTGCCAAATACCTGCCGATTATCATAGTTCTTGTATTTTAATTCCGCTTTCTTTAGTTGATGCTTTGTTTCTTTATTCTATGAAGGATTGAACTTAGGTCTCTTTGCATGCTAGGCATGCATTGAGCCACACCCCTGCCCTGTGTGCATGCTAGGCATGCACTGAGCCACACCCCTGCCCTCTGTGCACGCTAGGCATGCATTGAGCCACACCCCTGCCCTGTGTGCATGCTAGGCATGCATTGAGCCACACCCCTGCCCTGTGTGCATGCTAGGCA
>CABHPP010124902.1:25271-38824 GCA_902168425.1 Peromyscus attwateri | reverse complement strand
GTGTGTGTGTGTGTGTGTGTGTGTGTGTGTGTGTGTGTGTGTGTGTGTGAGAGAGAGAGAGAGAGAGAGAGAGAGAGAGAGAGAGAGAGAGCGCACAAGCCTGAACAGAGCCACAAAGGAGCCCGGCAGCACTGGCCAGCTGCCATGGAGACAGCTTCTGTGAAGAGGTATTTGTGAAGAAGCAGCCAGGGGGTGGGGGAGATGCTGGAGGACAAAGCAAACTCCTTATTGATCTACAGCTTCGCCCAACAAACCTGAACGTGCTCATGTACCTTTCTACACCTTCAATTTCATTTTTAATATTCCACGATAAAAATTAAATATCTATGGTGTAGTATTATTTAATCAATAATTCCTCATGTATATGAGCAATCACAGTGGAAATTCGTCCACTTCTAGCCCCTAGTGTCTCTAGACCTCTTTTTTTTCCTTTGAGATGACCTTTCCTGCCCTACCCCATGGAAATCCTAAGATGGCCCATATACTGGCTAGTGGACAGGTAAGCCAAGTGAAATCGGATTATTCCATCCTTACCACAGTATTTCATTGTTTAATATAGAGTTCTTCATTATTCATAATGTACTTATCTTGGAGATTATTCCAGAGCTTCTAAAATAGGCTTTCTTTTGCTGCCTTATTTCTTACAACTATCTGATATTCCAGTCTGTGATTGTGCCGTTCTTGGTTAAACTATTTGCGGTTCTGTGGACTGATTTGTGTGCCCTTCAGTATATTGAAGTCCTAACATGAAGTTCTTCAGGATATGACTGTATTTAAAGACCAGGTCTTTAAAGGGGTCAACTGAGATCATTGGTATGGTGCTGTGGCCCTCATAAGAATCAGTTAAGGAGTCCGCAGTGCTTAAGAGCACTCCATGCTCTCGCAGAGGACGTGAGTTCAGTTCCCAGCGCTGACATCTGGTACCAGACATCTGCCTGTAACTCCAGTTCCTGGGGATCTGACACCCTCTTCTGGCTTCCAAGGGGGCCTACACACACATCGCACAACACACACACACACACACACACACACACACACACACACACAATTTAAAAATAAATTTTAAAAAAGAAGGAATTAGCCAGGCACAGAAGGAAGTCATGAAGAAAGAATGTCCACTTATCACCAAGAAGAAAGGTTTAGTGCACACCAATGGGAGACATCCCCAAGTTCACACGTTCACATCCAAAAACCACATAGTATACCTAGAGATGCCATCCACTTTCTATGAACAGATTGTGTTCAGTTTGCTCCTGCTCAGTTTGCCAAGAATACACGCCCATCTCAGAGCTGGTTTCATGAAGACACTTGTTGGTACTGGTTGGCATGGGAAGAGGCACAACCCCCCCCCCCCCCGCCCCCGCCCCCACCACCACCACACACACACCATGAGGGTGGCAGGTCAGAGCACATACGGAAAGGCACTTGGAACTTGACCCTCTGCTGGCTTCATGTCATGCTGAGTTTTTCTCCACCTCCTGACTTCATTGTATGGTGATAAAAATAACCGAGATTACTATTGACTAGTCCATACGTGGTGACACTGTCATTTAAAGTGAGCCCCAACTGTAAAGGGTTTCTAGCTTTCCTAAGACACGAGTGTTTGTTCTTGAACATCGTGAACCTCAGGAGACCACAGGGAGCTTCAGGGTTGCAGGGACTCCTGAAAAGACGCAGTGTGCTGCAGAGGGTCCTTCTGTCATCCCACTGCCCAGAAACAGCTAGTGCTGCTTTAGAAAACCGTTGTCTGGCATCGCCTCTGTGCTTCAAGTACGTTTTCTTTTCCCACTAGCAGTCAGAGGCACGTGGACACCGGCACCGTTCTCATTCTGCGTTACAAGGGATGGAAGAGGAGATGTTAAGGGGACTCGGGGCTAGGCGTCGTGACGTCTGGCTGAGACTGCTTTGGGAGAGGCATCTGTCTGTGATCGTCCACTCCGCTGTGTAGTCTTGTCTTGCTGGCCAGGCTTCTAATTCACTTTCCATTTTTCTGCCTCTGCTTCCTGCTCACACCGTTTCCTCTGCCTGGAACCTTTCCAGTTCTACTCACCCTGCAAGGCCCAGGCGGAGACGATGTCTTGGGAGCAGCCCCCCTAGTCACCGCGGTGGAAAGAGCCCTTCTCCTGCCTCTTAGGACACTGCTTACATCTATGCAAGCCGCCAAAGCAGTAGCCCCATAGTTCCATCTGAAACATCGCCCTGCTCTGTGTTCGCAGCCTATGTTTGCCAGGACACAGTCCTTGGGGCCTCTCATGAGGTGTGAGCCACTGGTCTGCTATTTCTCAGACTCTGGCCTTGCTTGCTGAGGCAGGTCCTTCTGTTCCTATAAGGTCACCTTCACTGTTTGAAGACTCCTCCGAGCGAGCGGCCTGTGTGTGGTCTGGACACAGACTCCTGACTCTGGCTCTGGAGCCTTTAGGAGCTGACCTCCAACTGGCCTCTGTATTGAGCTGAGGGGCGGCTGGCTTTCACCTCAGTGCTGTTTTCTGTCTCATGGGTCTAGAGCAGAGAGGCTCTGCTCCATTCTGCTCACAGCATTTCAAGCCCAATAGCTCTTCCTCTTTTCTTTGCTGTCCCCATCCATCAGGAAGGCATTGGTGAGTCCCAGAGCCTGTACTCCGCTTCAGGGAGCCATCAAGGGGTCAAGTTCTTGTCTGACTCTCTTTCTCCTGAGTGTGTGTGGGGGGAGGGAGGGTCTTTTCTAGGAGACCTCTTAGCACTAAAGCTCTGCAGCAGATCTCAGCTGCAAGCATTGTACCCTTGCCCGATAGAAACCTCCCCATGATCCTACAGTCAGGGGGTGAACAAACAACACACAGACTGGGACTCCAGAAGACTGAAGCCTTCAGTGGATTTCCAGGTGTTGGTTGTTGTTGTTGTTTGCTTGTTTGTTTATTTTTATTTTTTTAAAGATTTATTTATTTTTGCTTTATATGTATGAATGTTTTGATTGCTTGTGTGCACAGGCATCGTGTGCGTGCTCACTGGCCACAGAGGCCAGAAGAGGGCACCAAATCCCCTAGGACTGGAGTTACAGATGGCTGTGAGCCACTATACGGGTGCTGGGAATAGAACTTTCGTCCTGTGTAAGAACAGCAGGTGCTTTTAACCATTGAGCAATTTCTCCAGATCCAATTTCCCCCCAGAGACAGGGTTTCACTGCGAACCCCTGGCTGTCCTAGAACTCTCTTGTAGATTAGGCTGGCCTCCAGCTCAGAAATCGACCTGCCCCTGACTCCAGAGTGCTAGGATTAAAGGAATAGACCACCACTGCCTGACCCTGGTTTCATTTTTAAAGCTCAGTGTATTACTTTCATCAAATAAGATCATTTGAGTTAGACCAGTTTAGCTGGGGTGGTTCTGATGAAAATGGGGTGAGCTGGCTCCTGCACTCAGCCACCCTGTCCCAAAGTCAGCAGGGCTGAGCTTTGTCTGAGGAGGGACATCCTGGACCTGGTCCTCCACAGCCAGTCACATCATGTACACGAATTAAAAAGGGACATTTCCCACTCAGGAGGGACACAAGTTCACTTTACATAGGCCAACACAGATCCCAGCTTAACCTGGCTGTGGATTTTTTTCTTCCTTATAGTACAGGGGATCCTAAGACTCCCCATCCCCACCCCTGACGCCCCCCCCCCACACACACAGCAAGTACTCTCTCACTGAGCTGTACCCTCAATCATTCCTTTCCTTTAGAACTTTTTGAGTTGAGATCATATTGATTTGCCCAGGCTAGCCTGGAACTGTAGCCCAGGCAGGCATAGAACTTACAGTCCTCCTCCTTCAGCTTCCCAAGTAGCTGGGATCGCAGGAGTGTGCCCCCAGGCCTGGCTGCAATTTGTTTTCCTCTTTCTTTGCTCTTGGCACTTCTCTGTACTTCATCCCCAGGCTCTGTGTGATTAATATTCCTCCCCCTTCCTTCCCACACTTCCTTTTGTAGAGACTCTTTCATCCTGGCAGGCAATGGCCACAAGCATCTGAGGAGTGGTCAAGTGGGCTGGGAAATAACGAGAGGCCCGAGGCTGCTGTAGGTGATGTTAGTGTGGTCTCACCCACACTCCCTCTGAGCTTTAGGTTTTCCATTCAAGCTCATGAATGCCACACCCAGGGCATTCCAGCTGAGCTCTCTGTAGCTGAGCCAGAATCTTTAGACAACTGGAGAAAAAAATGTGCTGAAGAAGCAAGACCTCCATGGTGTCATCCTGTGGGACCCGCCCCAGTAGCCTCAGCGGGGGCCATCATCCCCAGGGCAGGAATGGGCAGCCCTGGGCCATGAGAACTGTGAGTAGACACCAAAGCCTGCTTCCTTTCTTCCTGTCCCTACAGAGTTGGGAATGACTGAAGAATGAGCCAGCATCGAGGATACAGGATGCATTTGTCAAAGTGAGAGAGGCGTGTACAATTACTTGGTATGACTTGAGATTTCTGCCTTATAAAGGAATGTCTCTGACCTTCTGGGAGATCAGTTAAGAGATGTTCAACTTCAGCAATTCCTAAACCAATGCTGCACATGGTAAACCCCAGACTGCTCCCATTTGCCAGGTAGGGGAAACAAGGCTATCAAAGGGAAACCAAACTGCAAACTGATACTCAGAAGCCCTCATGCTTCAGTGATTCTGAATTGTAGGATTAAATAAGGAGGCAATTCACAAGCCTTAATGAGCATAAGCCACATTTCCAAAGCAGTTTATAGTTCAAGAAGCAATTTCTCATGTCTATCAGACAGCGTTCAGTGCAGATAAACTGAGCAGTTGAGGCAGAAAAGGAGTTAATACAGGGGAGTAGGCACTTACAGCATGTCTGCAAAGGCTAGAGGAACAGGCATCAGGCTGGATCTCCAGAATGACTTCTACAACTGTATCCCAAAAATGGCTCTTGCTGAGACATTGTCCACCTCTGCCATAGTCAGAAAGCTACAACCAGAAGGGTTGGCTTTAAGCCAGATATCAGTACTGCTGACTCCAGTCCCACAGGACTATTGCTGCATACATAGGATGTGTGTGTGTGTGTGTGTGCGCGTGTGTATATATATGTATGTATATATATATATATATATATATATACCTTTTAACCAGTCCTCCTCCTTCTCAACTTTCTACATCGTACTTGCAAGCAGACAGATGACTGGTAGGATCCCCATGCCATCTGAAAATGTAGCTGCAAGGGAGTCTAGAAATTGTAGGTTTTTAACTTTCTAATCTTTGTAGTACAAGATGTACATTGGAAAGCTGGACTAGATATCTGTTTTCTGTCTGTCACTGAAAAACTAATGTTCACAGGAAATCTGAAAACAAGGAGAGGTGATCATCTTACTGGTCACATGAGGAAAATTGAAGTGATGGTAAGGATTGAGGAGAATGACAGGGAGATGAGGGGAACCAGGGACTGAGCTTTGAGCTTGTGAAGCTGAAGAATCTTAGGGGTTGAACTAGGTGAAGGGCTGAGCAGGAAGTGTATTCTATGGATAAGGATTAGAATGTGCAAAGATCTTACAAATAGAAGGAAAGTGATACAATCATAGAGCTGAATGAAAAAGATGTTGCTGTGAGCCAGTACAGGAGGATTCAAAGCAAACCTGAGGAGGTACAAAGGGATGGGCAGACAGGCAAGCCTGAAGGTCTTGTCAGAATCTGGCCTTTGTCCTAAGAAGGATAGGAAAGTAGCCATTCAAAGCTCATGGTGGGGGCAGGGGGAGGTGCTTAGGGAAAGTGTGCATGGGGCTTGGTCATACATTTCGAAGTGGCCACTGTGCTTCCTGATTGCATGATTACAGTTTTTTTGTTTTGTTTTTGTTTTTAACTGCAGTCCACAAACATGTCACTGTCCCAACCTGTCCCTCCCTGGGTTTTGTTTTTACATAATTCCCATGCTGGGCACACCGGTAGAGGATGGGGTCATCCATGCTGGCCTCAGGCTGGGTGGCTAGGCATAGAGAGCATATCTGTGAGATTTTCCTTGGGGAACAGTGATTGGGCAAATAACTTACTTCCCACATCCAGAGAGCTGGAGCTGGTCTGTGGATGCATGAGGTGAAACAGTAAGATGAGGATGCCACAGCTCACCCTGCTCTTCTTCCTTTGGTACTCCAGAAGACTTTGGCTGGGAGAGGGAGCTATTATGGCTCCCTCTCAATGCATCCTGCTGCAGGTGGGGAGCACTGGATTGGGGCAAACTGGCGCATTATATTGGATTTAGCTCTCTTAAGCAAACTTAATTGCTCAGTTGGAACAATCCTTAGGCACCTCTGTTTCTCCAGCTACAGCTACCAGATAGGAGGAGAAAGGCCAGTCATTTCCATTTATATATTGGGAACTCTGAAAGAAATAAACAAGAATTCAAACCGTGTGTGTGTGTGTGTGTGTGTGTGTGTGTGTGTGTGTGTGTGTGTGTATTTTTAAAGAAATCATGTGAAAACCTAAATGATTAGTGAAGTGTAACAACAGGTGATAATCAGGCTCACCGAGACTAAGGGAACAGACTGCCAGGGATAAGTGAGGTCAGAACAGGAGTCAGTGAAGATGAGAAGGAAAGATGTTGGTGTGGGGAAGGGGGTGTGTGGTGCAGGACCATGTTGGTATTAATAGGTAGGTTCAGTTTGGGAAGATGCAAAAGTCCTGGAGATAGACTGTGGTGGCATTTACCCAATAGTGTAGTGTACTTAATGCCACTAAACTGCACACTTAAACATGATTAAAATGCTAAATCTGATGCAATTTACATTTTTCCCATCGTAATTTTGAGAAGTCATTAGGAACAGAGCATTGTCTCAACGAGGCGACATAAGCTTGTGACTTTTAGTTCAGATGTTGTGTATATATGGTTACACTAAAAACAACCTGTTTCCTGAAATCACGTAGCTCACCCAGGCCAATGGGCTCCTTTCCTGTGCTTTTGTGCATCCTGAGGCTGTGTCCATAGTGTGCTGGTCAGGAAGTGAATGACTCATGGAGCCTTTATGACAGATCTGTGAATCACACACCACACACACACACACACACACACACACACACACACACACGAGGACATGTGAGTCACCCCTGCAGGCTTGTAAAACAGGCAATGATGTGATGCCAGAGAGAGATGTGCCTGGGGGCATATGAAGGGCAGCAGCCTGCTCATGACCAGTGCATTCTTGAACAGCCTCTCCCAGAGCTTAGTAATGAGCTGAAGCTGTGGCTACAGCTCCTGACCCAGCCCTGCAGTGCTCTGTCTGGCCCTCTTTACAGACACCCTTACTAGCAGCTACAGGGGAGTGACAGTAGGTAGGGAATCATATGGTGCCCACTTGGCCACTGTGGGTCACACCTGTTTCAGGGCCCTCTTGCCTCCTAACATGAGGGGCACTGGATTCAGTCACATGGGGACCTTTGTGCTAGCACGGTTTGCTTACCTGTCAGGCTGCCCTTACATCTTTCTTGGCATCGGGAGTCAATGTGGGAGTCACTCAACTGTGTTAACATCTTGACTAAGAGGTGAAAACTGAGTTTAGCCTTGGCTTCCCACTTGTTTTGTTTTGTTAACATAGTAAGATCCATAAGCTTTGTGGCCTCAGTTTCTTCATCTTTAAAGTGAAGGAGCTGGGTTGGCATTGGTTAGCACACCTCAAACCCCAGCTCCCTGTACCCAAGAGAGACACAGACCTATTACCTGCTACCTGTGGTCCCTATTCCCAGCACTCTGCCTCTGAGCCCAGGGGATCATGGTCTTTGCCAGATTCCTCACACCACCATCTGTTAACTGGGATTAAGCATCTGAAATGATTCCTACTTGCCATCTGAAACCCACAGTGTTGGTCCTCAGCTCCGGCTTGTTGTATGACTTTTCCTGGTGCATCTGCTTCTGTTCACTCCAAACGGAGAAGGCAATGATGGACCAAAGAAATGACTCCATCCAAGTCCTGCTTGGTGAACCAGGGAGTTTATTAGGATCGCTTAGAGGAGCATGGGTGACTTGGGCAGCTGTCTCACTGAAAAGCCCACCCTGGCATGGATGACGGTTGCATTATTGCGGTCCCCTGCACAACTTTTGGGCAGTTATACCACTTAAGAGTCCCCTCTCCCCTGACAATTTCATATGGCTTATATAAGCTCAGAAAGGGGCCCCCCTGAGTCTCAGGAGCCTCCCTCCTCTGTCTTTGTGGAATTTTCAACCCAGAGAAAATTGCTATGCAATAGACTATTACGGAGAACTTTTATAAAACACATCTGTCCGAACAGACTGGGACTAATGATCCCTGAGGATACTGGCCCAATAACAATCACTTGGGTACCCAGCTTCACCATATTCTTAAGAAAAAGATATCAACAGATATTTAAGAGGACAGTGCTACTGTGCACATAATTATTCCATTTTATAAGCTACATACTGCCCCAAAGCACACGTAAAATTGAAATTGGAGTTTTGGTTTGTACCTTGTGGTGATTTTGTAAAGATGCAATGGGTGCCATATACAACAGCCCCAGCAGACACCTGGTGGGTGGGCAATGGAATATTGTTTGAGTATGTCTGGAAGGTTATGGAATATCGTTCACAAATAGAGTTCCGTGGTCTTTAAAGGAAGAGTGAGCTCATATGTGTGGTTGGTTGTTTAGAACTGGTCCTTTGAGTTTTCTAATGTGAAAAATTATGCATGTGATACCTGAAATATTTTCATGAGAAAATGTTAAATGCTAAGTAAAAAGAGCAAACTTAGAAAGTCCTCTCGGCCTCTCTGACTCCAGGAGTCCGTGACTATGAGTGAAGTGTGTCTGTCCATGCCCAGGAGCTTTCCATGACTCCTGGCAAACTACTTAACCTTCTGTGCCTTAGTCCCCTATCTGCAAACGGGGATGATAAAATTATTATGAACGTGTATTTATATCTCCATGTTTAAAATGGTGTCTGTCGCTTTCACATGGTTAAACTGACAATAACTCTTTTTTTTTTTTTTTTCAGGGCTGGAGATCGAACTCAGGGCTTCATGAGTGCTGGGCAAGTGTTCCACCACTGACCTGCACACTTAGCCTTCCACAGTAATTCATAGAAAGATTTGTTCTCTACCAAATTCATGTCTATTATGTATATGTTTAAAAACCCTTTGTCTTCATTTGTGTTGAATATGGGGGCAATGTAAAAGACGATATTACCTCCCCTGAAGTCAAGTGTGGGAAAGAGCTATTTGGAAATCGTGTTACATCTGTTACTGACTACTTTCACATGATGAATGGTGGACTCTGGGACCCAAGTCTGGAAACTTTCAATCCCTTTCTGTGCCTCAGTTTCTCTTCCAGAAAGCTAGGTCTCATATTATCCTTTAGACAGGACGTGTTAAGTAGACTTGCATGGGAAGTGTTCACCCGATCATGGGTGGGCAGCAGGTGACATCTCAAATGTTAACCTCGTGGCTGAAAAGCTTAAGATCGTGACCTTGTCTCCAGCCTCTCTCCTGACTGCTGAGGGAAGGTAGGAGAAAGAGAGAGAGTTGGCATCTCGCCTCTAGAAGAATTTTGATTAAGGATAAACATATTCCAAGATGCCATGAAGTTGAAGTCACATGAATGCTAAGTGATTTCTTGGCATCAAAAAATCAATCTCTTTTTTGTCAGTCCTAAAGAAATAAACACTTTCCTCTTCCTTGATACCAGAAATAGCCAGAGAGGCTTCAGCTATTACAGCAAAAGCTTTTAAAATAATTACTTCTAGAATACGATAATATTAATGATTAGCTTTGTGTAAAAATTGAAAAGATAAGTAGTTAAATACTGGGAATAATAAACCTTGGAAGTGTCACTGTGTAACAAGTTTGCCCTTTAAAAGTATCATTTTTCAATTTTTTTTTCTCACGGTGAATTGTTCAGGAAAAGTTAAATTCTTCACTAAATAATCCGTTTTCTATGATTAAGGTGACTTCTTGAAATGATGTCTGATTATCATAACCTACTGTCAGAACAGCTGAGCTCAAGATGTTTAAAGAGTCCTTTTGAGATTGGTTGGTTGTGATGTGCTGCGTGTGCTGGGCACTGGTATACACAGTCTTATTAACTGATGCTCAGTTAGCTCTGTGGGGTAGTTACGCCACTCTGTTTTGGAGATGAAGAAACAGTGGCTTAAAGAGGTTAAGCCGGGTCTCGGGAGATGGCTCAGTGAGTACCTGCCGCTCAAATATGAGGACCTGAGTTTGATCTCCAGAGCCCATGGAAAACAATGGGTGAGGAGACACGTGTCTATAACTAGTTCTAAGGAGGTGGAGACAGGTAGATTCCTGGAGCTCATTGGCCAGCCAGGCCAGCCCAATCAGTGACTTCCGGGTTCAGTGAAATAGCCTGTCTCAAAAAAACAAGACACCAACGTAGACCTCTGGCCACCACATGCATAAATACATGAATGTGCATGCATGTACGTACACGTGAGTGGACACACACACACACACACACACACACACACTCACTCACGAATGCAGTTTAAGTTATTGGTCAATAAAATTCAATACAAAAGTCAAAAACCTGAGATTCAAGGTCCATTTGCCTATTTAGGAGCCCAAGTTTCTGGCAAGTTGTCCCATGGACCAGAAGTGTGTTATAATGAGACTAATTACTCCAGGGGTCAAGATTTATCACCAGTCAAAAAGTCTCGGATCATCAGAGGTATGTGTAGCTTGAGTGCGCATGTGTAAAACCATGACGGCCGCTCAGGGTGGGAGGATGGGGATCGATTGGAAAAAAACCCGTCTCTCCAGGTCAGACGCCTTTGCCTGGGCCCAGATCAGCTGGCAGAGGGGAGAGGCAGCTGGCAGTCCTGTCGTGTGTCGCCCCCCCCCCCCCCCGTCCCCCCCCCCGCCCCCAGCTGGCCGCCGCGGAGACAGCTCTGGAAAGTGGAATTAAATGAAGGAAAAAGGAAGCTACAAGAAAATGCCTAGTGACTCAGAATTAAAGTCCTGCCTGACTACTTCTACTACTTCTACTCTTTACTACCGCAGTGATAAAATAAATGGCAGGGAGTTTTAAACAGCAAAGACCAGACCTTGGCTTGTCTTTCTATGGACGTCATTAGGTAACAAATGAAAAGCCTGCACGAGTGTTACCTCTCTTTCCACATACATGTACACACAGGAAGGTTAACTGTCGACCTGTTAAGATTCCACCCCTCAGTCTATGCCTCCCCAAAGCAGTCAGTCTGCAGCTGTGTCTTACAAAGAGCACATCTGGGAGGGGGTTTGTTTTGTTGATTTTTTGAGACAGGGTTTCTCTGTGCACCTCTGGCTGTCCTGGAACTCACTCTGTAGACCAGGCTGGCCTTGAACTCAGAGATCCGCCTGCTTCTGCCTCCTGAGTGCTGGGATTAAAGGTGTGCGCCATCACCGCCTGGGACATCTAGGAGTTTTAACATTGATCACAAATACAATTCCAGTTTCCAATAGTCTATATTGCAATTTCTCAACCCTCCTAGTAATTACATTTATTTATTTGCTTGAGACAAGGTCTCTTTGGAACTCACTGTGTAAACAAGGCTGGCCTCAGATTCCTGAGTTCAGGGATGACAGATAATCATCACCACACCTGGTTATTCATTCATTCATTTTTGAGACAGTATCTCATAATGTAGCCTCAGATGGCTTTGAATTCCCGATCCTCCTGCCTCGGCCTTCTGAGTGCTGGAATAATTACAAGATATCACCTCCACACCTTAGCTTAATGATGCAGCTTAATTAAAAATTAATTTCATATCTAGGTTCCAGCCAAGTTTCATGCACTGCAGCTTCTCTTAGGCCTGTTTAGCTTCCTGTAATCTGGAGCAATCCTTCCGTACTTTCCCCCCACTGATATTTGTGGAGTGTCCAAGTGAGAGATACTTCAGTTTGAATTCTCCTGATCCTGCCATGATACAACCCAGTTAAGAGACTCGAGTGACCTGCTGGGATTCTTAGAATGTATGTATTATCTATCAGTGTATGCAAACATACATGTAGCAGTGTAGTTTATGGTTGTAAGAGCCTTAGAATTACCTGATTAGAGCCAGGTGTAGTGGTGCCCGCCTTTAATCCCAGCACTTGGGAGGCAGAGGCAGGCGGATCTCTGTGAGGTCAGCCGGGTCTACAGACACACAGCGAGTTCCAGGACAGTCAGTTACATATTGAGACCCTGTCTTGAAAGCAACAACAAGCAAGCAAACAAAAGAATTAAAGGATTAGAAAATTAAGTTTTGTTTTTTTTTAATTAAAAAGTTTTTAGGGGGCTGGAGAGATGGCTTAGTGGTTAAGAGCACTGGCTGTTCTTCCAGAGGACCTGAGTTCCATTCCCAGCACCCACATGGCAGCTCACTACTGTCTATAACTCCAGTTCCAGGGAATCTGACACCTTCACACAGACACACATGCAGGCAAAACACAAGTGCATATAAAATAAAAATAAATCAATTATAAAAAATAAATTAATTATAAAAATAAAATAAAATAAAAAGTTTTTATTTTGTATGTATGGGTGCTTGCTTGAGTTACTGGAGTTACAGAGGTTTTGAGCTGCTGTGTGTGTGATGGGAAACCAACCCGGGTCCTCTCGAGGAGCAGCCGGTACTCTTAAGCACTGAGCCACCTCTCCAGCCCCTAGATGGTTTTTGTTTGTTTGTTTTGGTTTTTCTTGACAGGGTTTCTCTGCATAGCCCTGGCTGTCCTGAAACTAGCTCTGTAGACCAGGTTGGCCTCCAGCTCACAGAGATCTGCCTGCCTCAGCCTCCTGAGTGCTGGGATTAAAGGTATGAACCACCACCACCTGGCTCCTAAATGTTTTGTTTTGTTTTAAAGTAGGAAATATCTAAGTTCCTCTGCTCCTTTCCCTTTGCTGAGGGACATGAAGGATAGGTTTTGTGTTTCTGTCCTGAAAACATTTTTTTTTTTAAACAAAAATGCCAGTCTGCCTGTCCCCACTCTAAGGAGTGGCCGGTGAAAGGCACTTTATCCTCTGTGGTTCAGTGAGGGCAAACTCCTAGGCTTCGGAGTGTCTTTCAGTTCCCTGGGCTGGACAGGCTCATCCCCACCCTGCTGCTTGGCTGGCCTCTGTAAGAGCCTCCCTGGGCTTGCATAAGACTCGGCCTTACAATGATTAACCAAGGTCAGTATACAAGAAGCGGCTGCCACCCGGCCCGCCGCCTAATCAAATGTTTCCTTTATTGGGCTGATTGGGGGAAATTGGTGGTTGATTAACTCTGGAAAGCTTTTAACAAGTTCCAATTTTGTAATCTGAGGCTGGACTCAGGAATGAAGCCTTCTGCTAAAGATGAAGGTTAAGACAACCCCCTACTTAAAGTCTATCATTTAAAAATTTCACATGACAGACAATCTGTCTTTTGGGGATGTCTAATCTAGTCTCGATGATGTCCAGTTATCACCACTATTTAATTGCAAAGTGTCACCACTGGCCATCCTCCTTCTTTCTCCACTCAGGGCTTGTTATTCACAAATCTGCTTTCTGTCTCTATAGATCTGCCGATTTGGAAGTTTCATGAAATCACCCAACATGTGTCCTTTTGTGGCTTCTTTCACTTAGCATGAACTTTTTTTTTTTTTTTTTTTTTTTTTT